>AWOL01S0001726.1:58818-74485 GCA_000715115.1 Nicotiana otophora
AGACTCGTGGCATCTTATATCATTGTGAATTATGCATTTCAGTATCAAGAAGGTGAAGGAAACCGTTTTAGGTTCACATAAAGTCTCTTCGGAGTAAGCATTTGTGGCTATGGAATCTTTGGGATACATAAAAAGGGAATTCGACGGCTTATAAGCCTTAGGGCGGCGTGATTCTATGCTAGAGTTCGTGGGGTAAGTTTTAGTTAAGGATANACTAGTGACACCCCGATGTCGGGCTATTCTTTTCCGCACTTCTGTTTCTCTTTGATTTGAACTCTTTAAATGGAGGTTTTATGTTAAATAACCTTGAAATTATCTTTAAAAAATGAAAATATTGATTTGTTTTGGAAATGAGTCGGCTTGCCTAGTTCCACGATAGGCGCCATCACGACAGGGGTTAGTTTTGGGTCGTGACAGATTGGTATCAAAGCCTAGGTTACATAGGTCTCACGAGTCATGAGCGGGTTTAGTAGAGTCTTGCGGATCGGTATGGAAATGTCTGTACTTATCTTCAAGAGGCTACAGAACCCTTAGGAAAATTTCACTTTCTTGTATTCTATCGAGCGAAATTGATCCAGCTTGAAACATAACTCTTTGAATTCCTTTCACGCATTCGTATGCGCACATGAGCGCTCGGTANAAACCTGTATGGCTTGGTGGAGTTAGAGGAATTCAGTTCAGATAGCTTGGTTATGCGCAAATGGATTTCAAAGTGCTCATGATGGGTTTTACCATGGTTTGAACCGGATATTTTCTACCGATGTACGGAACGTGTTGTGTGTTATGATTTCCTCCTAGAAAGAAGCAAGACTTGAGGCCAGGTTTAAACCGTAGTTTTGGCTCGATAGCTTCAGTTGTAACCTGTATATTTGGACTCATATGTCCGGTAATGCCCCTACGAGTGTAATGCGTGGCTCAATGAGCGGTGGAATGGCTTTGTGATGAGTATGATGTAACTGCGGGATATGTTAAGNTAGTTGATAATGGAATTCTTATGCTTGTCACATAATGGCATAATGGATGTGGTGTGTTGTGCAGGAATAGGATTTACATGTACAAGGTCACAGTTCAGTTTTGAAGGAAAGGACATAAATTTTTAGGCAGCATGAACAATTTTCGATAACTAGGTAAATGATATTACAATCTGGTATAGCTTGATAAGAGTGTACATTTCAGAAGGAGCAGATTGGTTCATGGTTGTGGACTGTGAAGTTGTGGCCAGAGCTAGCCAAATGATAGAAGGTATTATGATTCCGTCATTGTGGACTTTCGGAGGTTGTTTATCTATTGGTGGCTGACCATAGTTGATTTGGGGCTCATTGGTAGGCCCAATTGGGATGTGTATTCTACACTGAGCCGGATTGATCGGCTCCATACTGCTATTGTTGAAGGATGTGCCATTCGGTTGATGTGAAGCTTATTCGTATTCTGAAATGATCTGTGAGTTACTCTTCTATGCTACGAGGAGTTGTGATTCGTTGGTTATATGCACATATGGTACGGTTCTATTGTGGCCTTATAACGGAATTTGAGCGAGAATAGTATTGGATATTACTTGGTTGATGATGTATTGTTTATGTTCTTTCGAGTTTTATATGGCATGGTGTCGTTTGCTTCTCCGTAGTTATGGTAATGCACTTCGGGCACTTGATGTCGAATTGCGCATGGTTATTGATTTTAGCAGGGTGGCTTGAGGTATTTCATATGGACCAGTATTTGGATAGGGTCGCGTATTACAACAGAGTTATGTGGAAATATGATCCCTCGTGTAAGATTCGTGTGCTATGGTTCTGCGGTGTGTGATGGGTTCTTAGCATTGCGTCGGGGTGGTACTCATCGAGCTTGCGGAAAGGTTCTCCTATTTAGGTCATTGTTACGATTGGGTACATTTGGAATGTTGCTATCTGGTGCACGGATTGCACGGGTTGTGGCTTTAGATTGTATTGATGTGTCATGTCACTAGAGTGGTTGTGTTGAATGAGACGAGGTCATCGGGCCTAGAATGGGTGCTATCAGATTTGATTGTGGTATAATTGGGAGGATAATATCGGAAGTCAGCTTTGAAATTTGCTATAGTTCTTGTAGAAGGAACGGGAGCTTCATGACCTGTTGGTCTAATGAATGGTTATGAATTCGGTAGGTGTCATTATTGTTAATTAGTTTTTCCATCTACTTTGAATGTTCCGATTTCAGAAGGATTCTTGTGAACTGTATCAGTAGAAAGATGAGAAATTTCATCTTGTAATGTGGTACACATAGCCATCTCAAGTTGTTGCGCAACTTTAGCCAGATCTGAAGATTTAACCTTATAGCTCAAAACAGCTAAAAGCTCATCCCTTCCAGCATCTGGTTGTTCTTCTACAAAAATCTTGGATTTTCTATTATACAGAAATGAGAAGTTGGTAGACCAAGGGTATATTTGTCATTATACCCTCTTATTTTATTATATATTTCAATATTATTTTTTATTTTTCTACTAAGAATGTTAAACCAATGGACGTATGGAAACATAGAATACATCTACACTATTCTAGAAAAGTTACTCTATCAAAACCCCAACTCTCATTTTTCGGTCACTTCATCTACATTGCCCAGACACTTTATCTCATTTAATCTATAAATCACTTTTATCTTCTCACTTTCATCTCCTTCACTCTTTTGTAAGTTTAGTTCATCTTCGCAACTAGCTTGGTAAATGTTTTTCTTATCTCCTTTCCGATTTTATGCTGTAATATTTTTGTAGGTGTCATTATTGTTCATTAGTTTTTTCCATCTACTTTGAATGTTCCGATTTCAGAAGGATTCTTGTGAACTGTATCAGTAGAAAGATGAGAAATTCTATCTTGTAATGTTGTACACATAGCCATCTCAAGTTGTTCAAGTTATTGCGCAACTTTAGCCAGATCTGAATATTTAACATTATAGCCCAAAACAGCTAAAAGCTCATCCCTTCCAGCATCTGGTTGTTCTTCTTCAAAAATCTTGGATTTTTCTATTATATAGAAATGAGAAGTTGGTAGACCAAGGGTATATTTGTCATTATACCCTCTTATATATTTAAATATTATTCTTTATTTTTCTACTAAGAATGTTAAACCAATAGATGTATGGAAACATAGAATACATCTACACTATTCTAGAAAAGTTACTCTATCAATACCCCAACTCTCATCTTTCGGTCACTTCATCTACATTGCCCACACATTATCTTATTTACTCTGTAAGTCACTTTCATCTTCTCACTTTCACCTCCTTCACTCTTTTGTAAGTTTAGTTCATCTTCTCAACTAGCTTGGTAAATTTTTTTTTTATCTCCTTTTCGATTTTATGCTGTAATTTGTTTGTAGGTGTCATTATTGTTCATTAGTTTTTTCCATCTACTTTGAATGTTCCGATTTCAAAAGGATTCTTGTGAATTGTATCAGTAGAAAGATGAGAAATTCCATCTTGTAATATTGTACACATAGCCATCTCAAGTTGTTCAAGTTGTTGCACAACTTTAGCCAGATCTGAAGATTTAACCTTATAGCCCAAAACAGTTAAAAGCTCATCCCTTCCAGCATCTGGCTGTTCTTCTTCAAAAATCTTGGATTTTTCTATTATAAAGAAATAAGAAGTTGGTAAACCAAGGGTATATTTGTCATTATACCCTCTTAGTTTATTATATATTTCAATATTATTTTTTATTTTTCTACTAAGAATGTTAAACCAATGGACGTATGGAAACATAGAATACATCTACACTATTCTAGAAAAGTTACTCTATCAAAACCCCAACTCTCATTTTTCGGTCACTTCATCTACATTGCCGAGACACTTTATTTCATTTACTCTGTAAGTCACTTTCATCTCCTTCACTCTTTTGTAAGTTTAGTTCATCTTCTCAACTAACTTGGTAAAATTTTTTCTTATCTCCTTTCCGATTTTATGCTGTAATTTTTTTGTAGGTATCATTATTGTTCATTTAAACTTCTACCAAAAATTACTTTATCAGTTTTTGCCATCTACTTTGAATGTTCCGATTTCAGAAGGATTCTTGTGAACTGTATCAGTAGAAAGTTGAGAAATTCCATCTTGTAATGTTGTACACATAGCCATCTCAAGTTGTTCAAGTTGTCTCGCAACTTTAGCCAGATCTGAAGATTTAACCTTATAGCCCAAAACAGCTAAAAGCTCATCCCTTCCAGCATCTGGTTGTTCTTCTTCAAAAATCTTGGATTTTCTAGAAGAAGAGCCATCTTGGGATTTTTCTCTATCACGATCTCTTTCATTTTCTTGAGATTTTCTCTAATGGGGTTTAATCTTTTTCCTTCTTTGTTTTTTTGGATTTTTTTCGGATTATTGGGTGTGTGTGACAAGTGCTAGATTTTGACAAGGAATTGGTTTACTAGAAAGCTGGATGATGAATGGGGGAGTTTGAAGAAGGAAAAAATCTGATTTTGTTGCTTGGTTTTTGCATCAACTTTCAGATTTTTGGGGACTGCTTTGTTTCTTTTTGATTTGAATATTTTTTTTCTTTTTGAGAGTTGTGAGACATAGAAGTGAGTGTAAGAGGAAGTGCTCGTGAAGAGGGCCCAGACACTTTATCTCATTTACTCTTTAAGTCACTTTCATTTTCTTTGCTCACACTCACTTTCATCTCCTTCACTCTTTTGTAAGTTTGATTCATCTTCTCAACTAGCTTGGTAAATTTTTTTTCTCATCTCCTTTTCGATTTTATGCTGAAATGTTTTTGTAGGTGCCATTATTGTTCATTTAAACTTATACCAAGAATTACTTTATCAGTTTTTTCCATCTACTTTAAATGTTCCTAATTCAGATCTGAATTTCTCCTACTTTTATTTCCCAAGAACTATTTAATCAGTTTGTTTTCATCTACTTTGGGTGTTCCAATTTCAGATAAAAACAATGCTTTGTCTGTCTAAAAACTGTAGCTTATGTTCACAAAACAAATACTCCTAGAAAGAATAGCCATTATCTGCTTCGGTTTGTTCAAATATTAACGTGCTACACCAAGATTCCTCCTTAACATATTTTACTTTCAAATATTTATATACTCCATTAATAAGCAACCACAATATTCCCAACAAAGCTAACTGTATTCAATGTTTACACAAACCAATAAATACAAAAAAAGATTTAAGGCTCTGTATTGTACTACTTTTCTCTTGGTATTTTAGGGTAGAACTTTTTTTATTGGGTTTATTTAATCTTTGAATTTGAGTTAAGATATAAACAATATAATAATGTCTTTTACTCTTATAATTTTGAATATTATCTATCTTTTTTAGGCTGCGGTTACCTATTATTAACATTTTTCTTGATTTGTTTTATTTTTCTTATTATAGGGCTCACTGTCTGTTGTGATAGTTGTGTGTTCGTGCGTTTTAATAGCAAAAATCACTATGTGGTAAGTACTGCTCTTCTGCTAGATTTATTCATTAATATTTTTCTCTTACCTTCTTCGTATTAAGGAGGTGTTGACCAAATCATCAAAAAATTTTGATTTTGGAAAGAACATTCCCTCTGTCTATCTTAGTCGTTTGTCATTTATTTATTTTAATTGTTTTTGACGAGTAAAGAATTTACTCATTTTATTCATTTCAGGTCATCCCATCATACTTTAACTCTTTTTAACTAAAAGGTAATCTATTATATTCAGAATCAGCTATGAAATTTATATCATTACCTGAGTTACTTTTGTTTGTGATATATGCCATTATGATTAAACTTACATAACTTATAAGCATATCATTACATGTATCTAAAATTTCAGTGTTTTCCTTTTCAAGCCTTAGTAATAAGAAAAATATCCCGGCAATAGATAAGCTGCTTAATGGCGAATAGAAACTATGAAAATGACCAGGCCTTTGGAAAATCACATGCTGACAAACTGGCTAGGCGACGCGAATTATATAGACTGATACCACCTGATAAAAAAAAGGCCCTTTTGGCACGACGGCGTGCAAACAGAGCTGAACTGAAAAGACGACGGTCTACTGAATCTTCAATTAGTGTTGATGCAGCTAACGCATCATCCTCTAACGCAGGCAATGTTTCTACCAACCAAAGTTCTCTTATTATAAATGACCCATTGCCTTTTTCAAGGAAAAGAACAGGTATGACTAAAAATCAAGGTTTGTGTAAACTGCATCTACTAAGAACAGTAGTGATTACCTTTTTCCTGAGTTAATAATCTACTCAATACTAGAGTTTTCGTATGCAGGGAACGTTTTCACAAAACCTGGTGGTTCGAGTAGTATGCAAGCAGAAAATACGTACGTTAAATTAAAAGAAATACCAAAATGCCAATTTTGTGGAGCAAAAAAAATTGAATATGAACTGCCTGCATTCTGTTGTGGTAACGGTTCTATTCAACTAATTTCACATGAAATGCCAACAGAGTTAAGAAACCTTTATCTCGGAAATAGTGAGGAATCAAAACATTTTCGAACTTACATTAGAACATACAATAACATATTTGCGTTCACATCCCTTGGTGTAACTTATAACAAAGAGCTAGCAAAAAGAAATAATGGTATCTATACATTCCGTGTTCAAGGGCAAATGTATCATTTCATAAATGACTTGATACCAGCTGATCAAAAAGAAAAAACCTTCAGTTATACTTCTTTGATAGTGAAAATGAAGTGAGAAATCGAATGGCTTGTTCAAAAGAAAATTGAATGAAGATATTGTAAAAAGTTTGATGAATATACTAAAAATTAATTCATACTCAATGTTTTTGAAATCCTTAATAAATATTTCACAATTATCTAATTTTTATATTGCGTTTAAGAGTGATGCTGGTTTAGATCAACGAGTATATAACCTACCAACTATATCAGAAGTTGCAGGTATATGGGTCGAACAAGATATCAATAATTCTATTCATGCACCACATATCCGTATATATACGAAAAATGATAGAATTCAGCTGGTTAATTATTATTATGGTTGTTATGATCTATTACAATATCCATTATTTTTCCCTCATGGTCAAAATGGATGGCATTGTGGTATTAAGAAAATTAAGCATTCTACTGGTAAATCAACAACGCGAACATACTGTGAACATGAACAATTACCGAGTGTAATGAATATGTGTTCAATTGATGGATTACTCGATATGGAAGCTGAGGTTATGCAAAAAGGAAAACGAAAAAGAGATAATGTTTCTTATCGTGAATATTATTGTTACAAACTTCAAATAAGAAATGATGAAAATATACTTTTACATGCTGGAAGATTATTCCAAAAATATTTTGTGGATGAATGGATAAAAATTGAAAGCCAAAGATTAGACTTTGCTTCTTTTAATCAGGATTTATTCAGAGTTGATGTATTAGGTGGGCTCTTAGATATTCTACGATGTGGGAAAAGAGAAACTTCACAAGTTGGAAAATAAAAAATACTCCCACTTAGCTTTACAGGAGGCCCAAGAAATATGCGTCGAAGGTATATGGATGCTATTGCATTAGTGCAACGTTTTGGAAAACCAGATATATTTTTGACTATGACGTGTAATCCTTCTTGGCCTGAAATAAAAGAAAAACTTCTAACGATAGATGAAACACAAAATAGACCCGATTTAGTTAGTCGAGTATTTAGAGCAAAACTAGAAGAATTGAAAAAGGATATTCTCAAAACATAAATATTTGGTAAAGTCGCAGCATTTATGTATACAGTGGAATTCCAAATACGGGGACTTCCACATGCTCACTTTCTTATAATACTTGATGAAAAATATAAATTACTAACTCCTGAAGCATATGACCGATTTGTATGTGCTGAATTACCGGATAAAAAAGAAAATCCTACACTATATTCACTTGTTACGGATCACATGATTCACGGTCCATGCGGAGAATTAAATCCAATAAATTCTTGTATGAAAAAAAAAGGTCATTGTAAATTTAAGTACCCAAAAGAGTTTGCAGAACAAACAACTAAAGGAAAAAATTCGTATCCAATTTATAGAAGATGAAACACAAGTAAGAAAGTGCAAATAAGAGGACACCTTCTTGATAATTCATGGGTTGTTCCTTATAATCCATATTTACTTTGTAAGTTCAACTGTCATATGAATGTAGAGATATGCTCTGATATTAAAGTTGTTAAGTACATTTATAAGTATATTTGCAAAGGACATGATAAAATTGCATTTCATATACATGCTAATGAAACAAACATAGAGATAGATGAAATAAAGGAATACCAATCTGCTAGGTGGGTATCACCACCCGAGGCAACATGGCATATATTTGCTTTCCCTATTAGTGAAATGTTTCCAAATGTATATCATCTTCAGCTACATCTTGATGGACAACAACTTGTATCTTTCAAGAATACAGACAATATTAGTAGAATTGTGAACAATCAAATGGTTAAGTGAATTTTTTTAATGAATAGAGAAAACAAAGATGCTATGGACTTAAATTTATTATATCGAGAATTTTTAGAATACTTTGTATGGTCAACAACAGAAAAAGCATGGACACCTCATCAACGAGGAAGTGCCATTGGTCGTGTGGTGACATGTCATCCAACTGAAGGGGAAATATACCATCTTAGATTGCTTCTAATGAATGTGAGAGGACCAAAATCATATAAAAATTTGCGAACTGTAAATGGAGTACAATGTAAAATATTTAGAGAAGCTGCAGAAAAAAGAAGATTATTACTTTGTGATAACAATTTGGTAGAATGTATGTCTGAAGTTGTAAGTTATCAAATGCCATAAAGTTTAAGACAATTATTTGCTATGTTATTAATCTATTGTAATCCAGCTAATCCAAAAGAATTGTGGGAAAAATTTGAAAACCCAATGTCTGAAGATTTCAAAAAAGACTCGAATATAGATGGAAGAGAAATCCGTTACAAAGTGTTAAACCATATTAACAATATTCTTCATTCAATGGGCCGTGATATTAATGAATTTGAACTAATTTCAGAAATGATAAAGCCATCTACAATAGCAAAAGAAGCTAAAGATGTTCATTTCGAAAGAAATATTATTGTTAGCGAACAAGATTTAATGTTAGAAAACAAATTAAACATTGAACAAAGAAGATCTTACAATATGATTCTTGACAGAATATTTTCAAATAGACCAGGGGCATTCTTTATTGACGGCCCTGGTGGAACGGGTAAAAGTTTTTTATATAGTGCTTTATTAGCTATTGTGAGGCACAGATGATTCATAGCTTTAGCAACTGCAAGTTCCGGTGTTGCAGCTTTACTTCTTCCTGGAGGTCGAACTGCTCATTCCCGCTTTAAAATTCCCATTGATGTTAATGAAAACTTCCGCTGCAATATTAGTAAGCAAAGTTCATTAGCATCTTTAATACAAGTGCAAAATTAATTGTATGGGATGAAATTTTAATGGCAAAAAAGAAAACGGTAGAGGCATTCGATTTGCTTTTAAGAGATCTAATGGAAACTAATATACTATTTGGTGGAAAGGTAGTTGTCTTTAGTGGTGATTTTAGACAAACTCTTTCTGTGGTTCGTAGTGGAAAAAAGGAAGATTTTATTCATGAAAGTTTATTGTGCTCTGAAATTTGGAATCAACTTGAAAAGTTACAACTATCTGAGAATATGCGTGCGAAAATAGATCCTGCTTTTTGTGAATATTTAATGAGAATTGGTGATGGAAAAGAAAGACAAAATGCCTATGGAAAAATTGAGATTCCTCATTCTCTCATTATTCCATTTACTTCGGAAAAAGAATCTTTGAATATACTCTTTCGAGTTACTTATCCTGATTTATACAATTGTCATTCAAATGCTTCTTTTATTACTTCTCGTGCTATTCTAACAACCAAAAATGATTTCGTTGATGAAATAAATGACATGCTTCTTGCTCAATTTCCAACCTCCGAAAAAGTTTACATTGCTACTGATGAGACAATTGATCCAAAAGATCAGAGTGAGTATGAAGATTTTTTGCACATGTTAAATCCTGCTGGTTTGCCTCCTTATAAATTATCTTTGAAGAAAAATTGCCCGATTATTTTATTAAGAAATCTGAATTCCAGTGAAGGTTTATGCAATGGAACACGATTAATATGTAATGATTTTAAAACTCATGTCATCAGTGCAACAATATCTAGCGGCGATTTTAAAAATAGACATGTATTTATTCCGCGAATACCACTCATAACATCAGAAGATAAGAAATTACCCCTCCCTTTTAAAAAAACACAATTTCTAGTTCGATTATGTTTCGCCATGACAATAAACAAAGCTCAAGGTCAAACATTAGATTTTGTGGGTATCTATTTGCGCGAACCTGTCTTTTCTCATGGTCAATTGTATGTTGCTTTATCAAGAGCCAAGAGCTCTAATTGTGTGAAAGTATTAATAAGACCACCTACGGCTGACGACGATGATGATCACTCTACATATAATATAGTCTATGATGAAATTATTAAAAAAGCTTTTTCTTGACCATGTGCTTCAATTTCTTATAGTAAATCAAATTATAACTTGATTTTTTTCTATAGTCTTTCATTTATATTAAACTTTGTCTATTTTTATTGTCAAAGTATACTGTTATACTAATATTAATATGTTGTAATTGCAGATTAAGTCCACTATGGGTGAAAAGTTAACTATCAACATGATCACTCCCAAAACAGAAGAATGGACCTGTAAGATCCAAGTAATTGATAAAGGTCATCCCAAAGACAACAAAGAGAAAACCAAAAAATATCAACTCATGACTTTACAGGATGAAGAGGTATTCTTTTTTAAACAATTTTGCCAAAAGTAATTGAATTAATCTATTGAATTAGACAAGGTGGGTTGCTCTGATGGTAAGCACCCTCCACTTCCAACCAAGAGGTTGTGAGTTCGAGTCACCCCAAGAGCAAGGTGGGGAGTTCTTGGAGGGAAGGATGCCGAGGGTCATTTGGAAACAGCCTCTCTACCCCAGGGTAGGGGTAAGGTCTGCGTACACACTACCCTCCCCAGACCCCACTAATGGGATTATACTGGGTTGTTGTTGTTGTTGTTGTTGTATTGTTTGCTCATATATTAGAGGTTGCTCATATTAAAATTTTGTATATTTTGTTGATATAATTTCCCCCAATTTAATTGAATATGATTATAATCTAACCATATCTTATTTCTTACAGGAAAATCAAATTCAGGCCATCATGTTCAATGCTGATATAACGCATTTTGAAGATCTATTTGAACCTTTCCACACTTACTTGGTGTCAATTGCACAGGTGAAGGAGTCATCTTATTTATATGGAAATCCACTTAACAAATTCACTTGGACAATCGATAAAAGTACCATTGTTGAGCCAATTGAAAAGGTCACTCCTCCTGAGGATCCATTACCTCCGCCAACGCGGCTAACTATCACTGCGTTTGACACTTTCGAGTATCAACCCAAAGAATCTAAATTTGGTATTCAAAAATTTAATTATCTATATTTGTGCATATACAAACCATTTATTGTACCTTCTAAAAATCTTTTCATTGTTATGGCACAATGATTTTCATAATTTGTTAACTTACTTCTTGTTTCTTTTTTTGGTTTAACGTAAGATGTCCTTGCTATTGTGATTAATGGCGGTCCTTCAACATATGCTGCAAATGGAAGAAGAATTCAAGAATTTATCATTATGGATAAGCAGTAAGGATATACCTCTTCCTATTCCTTTTCCCTGTTTCTTTTGTTGTTCCTTATCTTCCTTCACTTCCTCCTCCTCCTCATCAACCACCTCTCTTTTTTCGGTTGTAACTGCTGGTTTTATCTTTTTGTGGCAAAAAACAAATTTCACATGATTCAACTATGACGTTGTTTTGTCTTTTGATGCATCTGTCTAGCAATGCCTATATATTGACTAATAATTTGAAATCATATATATGATATTAATTCAGAACTTTAGTTTTTTAATCATTTGTAGCATTTTAGTATGAGATCGTATTTCCATAGTGTAGTATTGTTGAGTGGTAAGAGGGTGAAGCACTCGCAACCTTGTAGTATGGTTCTTGTTAAATCAAGCACATATAGAAATATTTTTTGGCTAAATAAATATTTGTTATTGTTCATTGTTTCATACTGAACTCCTAAGCTTCAGATATATATTATGTAGCTTGGATACTTGATTTCTGTGATTACAAAGTAAAATATTTCTTATGTAGCTTGGATGCTTGATTTTTGTGATTACAAAGTAAAATATTTCCTTCTTTGTTTCCCTAAGCACCAGACTTCTTTTGTTTTTTGCAACTCAAATGTTTGGGAGGTTTTATTTACATGTCAAGTATTTTACTTTTTCGGTTTTTGTGTCTTCGGGTTTGATACTTCTTAATTTATATTACCTTGTAAATAATAAAAAATGTCTTGCATTTGAGGTTTACTTCACAGTCCAAGTTGTCAAACTTAGCTATTACTTTTTATTACTCCAATATATTATTTGAACATCTTCTATTCATTTTTTACAGGAAAAAAACAACAAAATTCATACTCTGGGAAGATTTCATTGATCTTTATGGGAATAAACTTTTGAAACAACTGAATGAATACCCGGTTATTCTTGCTAGAAAAATTGGCAGATCATCATCAGGTATTAGTACATACATGATTTTACCCTTTTCCTTTTCAAAATCAAATCTTAATATTTGAATGCATGTAGGGTCGTCGAACAAATTCAGTGGACTGTCGAACAAATTTAGTACAACAATCCAATTCAATCCTCTTTACCCACAAGCTGTTGAGTTGAAGTCATGGTATTATGCATGTATTTCTTTGTGAATTATGCATAAGTAGAAACATATTATTGATATAATAATGCATTAATATATACAAGAACAAATTTTTAAGATTTTAACTTTCTTGTAGGGCCAAAACAATTGAACCAATCTGTCACGACCCAAAACTAACCCCTGTTGTGACGGCGCCTATCGTGAAACTAGGCAAGCCGACTCATTTCCAAAACAAACAGATATTTTTATTTTAAAGATAATTTCAAGGTTATTTAACATAAAACCTCCATTTAAAGAGTTCAAATCAAAGAAAACAAAAATAGAAGTGCGGAAAAGAAAAGCCCGACATCAGGGTGTCACTAGTCATGAGCATCTACTATAATCTGTCTAACAATATCATGGCTAACTTAGCCTGGAAAATAGCTAAATACAACTAGAGGAAGATAAGAGGGAGAAGAGCAGGGGCTGCGATCGCCAAACAACTACCTTACTATCTCCATGAAAACCTGCAACCAGAACACTCAATAACCGCTACCGTGTCCAGCTACACCTGAATCTGCACACAAGGTGCAGGGAGTAACGTGAGTACGCCAACTCAGTAAGTAACAACAATAAATAAAGACTGAGCAGTAGTGACGAGCAATAAAGCATATACCGTTCATATCATGAAATCTCAGTAAAGTACAACATGCTTTAAAAATCAGTGTTTGAATCGAATCGCCTCGTTTAAACCCGGTTCCAGTAAAAAATCATTTAAAGATATTTTTCCAATAGTTTTTCAAACAAAGGCTCAAAGCAAATATGAGTAAAAATGATGAAGTCATAAATAGCCCCTCGGGCAAACCTCACAATCACTCTTGCCACTCGGGCATACCTCACAATCACTCTTGCCACTCGGGCATACCTCACAATCACTCGGCACTCAGCACTCGCACTCAGTAGGTACCTGCGCTCACTAGGGGTGTGTACAGACTCCGGAGGGGATCCTTCATCCCAAGCGCTATAATCTGCACAGACAACTCACGTGCGATAATAATAAAGTATGCTGCAGGCGGGCAGTCCCGATCCACACTCATCCTCACCACTCAGGTCCTCGGACTCACTCAGTCATAAATATTTCAAGCCACTCGGGCATTTCAGTAAAACAGGACATTCGGCCCAAAACATTTATATGCATAAAAATAGAGTCATAAAAACTGAGTTATGCGGTAAACAAGCATAAATANATAATCTGCACAGACAACTCACGTGCGATAATAATAAAGTATGCTGCAGGCGGGCAGTCCCGATCCACACTCATCCTCACCACTCAGGTCCTCGGACTCACTCAGTCATAAATATTTCAAGCCACTCGGGCATTTCAGTAAAACAGGACATTCGGCCCAAAACATTTATATGCATAAAAATAGAGTCATAAAAACTGAGTTATGCGGTAAACTAGTATAAACATGACTAAGTATAGATTTTCAATCGAAAACAATGAGAGGATGGTAAGAAACAGCCCCTAAGGGTCCAAACAGCATTGACGCTAGGCCCAAACAAGGCATTCAGCCCAATTTACAGAAATTCTTTCTAAAACATATAAGTATCAAATGGTTCCAACAAAGTATGCAATTTTACAGTTGCTACGGGATGGACCAAGTCACAAATCCTCAACAGTGCATGCCCACACGCCCGTCACCTAGCGTGTGCGTCACTTCAAAATAGTAGAATGATACAAAATCCGGGGTTTTATACCCTTAGGACTAGATTTACAATCGTTACTTACCTCAAACCGGTCAAATCTCTACCTCGCAATGCTCTTTCCTTTAGACTCGGCCTCCAGATGCTCCAAATCTATTCACAATCAGTATAATACCATCAATATATGCTAATGGAATGAATTCCACAAGAAAAGCTTCAAAAATTAGACCAAAACCCGAAATTGGCTCAAATATTGCATGTGGGGCTCACGTCTCGAAACCGGACAAAAGTTACAAAATCCGAAAGCTCATTCAACCACGAGTCAACCCATATCAATTTTACAAAATCCGACCTCAACTCGACCCTCAAATCTACAAATCGTATTTCCAAATTTCTAAATTCCAATCTCTGATTTACACCTCAAAATCATGTAATCTAGTCGGATTATTCAATGATAATTCAATATTATGGAGTAGAAATGATAACAAGGGACTTACCTCAGGTTTTCCTTGAAAATATACCAAATATCGGTTCTCCTCAAGCTCCAATTTGTCAAAAATGGCGAATGGGACGAAGTCCCTGTTTTTATAATTCTGCCCAGACATCCTCGGTTCTGCCTCGATCTTGGTCTTCGATCGAGGTCCTCGATCCTGCCCCTCGATCCTAGGCCTTCGATCATGGTTCTCGAACCTTGGCCTTCGATCATCTCTTCGACCCGGCCTTCGACCGTGACCCTTGACCCTGGGCTCGATCATGGCTTCGATCGTGGCCCTCGACTCTGGGCTCGATTATGGCTTCGATCATGGCTCTCGATTTCTCGGCTCGATTGCTGAGCTCGATCTCTGGGCTCGATTGTTGGGCTCGATTTCTGGCAGAAGAAATTTCCAACAGAAGGAAATTGCAGCAGCTGTTGTAGTTCAATTTTTGATCCGTTAACCATCTGAAACTCACCCGAGGCCCTCGGGACCTCAACCAAATATACCAACAAATCCTAAAACATCATACGAACTTAGTCAAATCCTCAAATCACCTCAAACAATGCTAAAACCATGAATTACGCCCCAATTCAAGCCTAATNCTCGGTTCTGCCTCGATCTTGGTCTTCGATCGAGGTCCTCGATCCTGCCCCTCGATCCTAGGCCTTCGATCATGGTTCTCGAACCTTGGCCTTCGATCATCTCTTCGACCCGGCCTTCGACCGTGACCCTTGACCCTGGGCTCGATCATGGCTTCGATCGTGGCCCTCGACTCTGGGCTCGAT
>AWOL01S0001729.1:0-75224 GCA_000715115.1 Nicotiana otophora
GATTAGAAGAGTTACTTACCTCGAACAAGCCAATATCAATGCCGAGCAAGCCAAACGATGCTCTGAAGATGCCACCCGGCGCGTTCCGACCTCCGAATGGCTCGAAACTGACCAACAACAATTCAAATACATCAAACAATGCTAAAGGAACCAATTCCGATCATAAAAGATCAAATCTTGAATCAAAGCCCGAAATCAGCCCAAAATCCCAACCCGGGCCCGCACCTCAGAACCCGACAAAACTCACAAAATCCGATAACCCATTCAATTACGAGTCCAACCATACTAGTTTCACTCAATTCGGACACCAATTCGATGTTCAAAACTCAAAAATCTATATTATAAAACTTTAGGCAAAAACCCCCCAATTTCTCTTTAACATTCATCAACCAATTGCCAAAAAATGAAGATAGATTCGTGAAATATAATCAAAACTGAGTAGAAAACACTTACCCCAATCCTTGTGATGGAATTTGCTTAAACAATCACCTAAATCCGAAGTCCATAGCTCAATATGTGATAAAAACGACCAACCCTCGAACTTATAACATTCTTCCCAGCAAATCCGAATTTGCGGTCAAATTGTCGCATCTACGACCACCGCTTCTGCGGTAATTCCTCGCTTCTGCGAAACAGCCTCACTCAGCAAAACCTCGCACCTGCCATGCTTAAGCTGCTTCTGCGCACTCGAACCGCATCTGCGGTTGTGCAGGTGCATCCAAGTACCCGCACCTGCGATCCTCACGCCCAGCTCCTTTTCTCGTTTCTGCGATGGCACTACCGCTTTTGCGGCTCCGCACTTGTGCTACATACTCCGCAAGTGTAGTCATACCAGAATCAGAAAATCTTCAGCAATGCAACATGGAACGAAAATGGTCCGAACCTCGTCCGAAACTCACCTGATCCACTCGGGACCCCGTCCAAATATACCAATAAGTCCCATAACATAACACGTAACTACTCGAGGCCTCAAAATACACATAACAATATCGAAACGACGAATCACACCTCAATTCGAAATCATTGAACTTTGAAACTTCAACTTCCACAACCGATACCGAAACCTATCACATCACGTCTGATTGACCTCAAATTTTGCACACAAGTCACATTTGACATTACGGACCTCTTCCAACTTCCGAAATTGGAATCCGACCCCGATATCAAAAAGTCCACTCATGGTCAAACTTTTTAAAATTCTAACTTTTGCCATTTCAAGCCAAATTCTACTACGGACCTCCAAACCACAATCCGGATGCGCTCCTAAGTCCAAAATCGCCCAACGGAGCTAACAGAACTATCAGAAATCCAATCCAAGGTCAAATAGTAAAAAGTCAAACTTGGTCAAACCTTTCAAATTTAAAGCTTCTAGCTGAGAATCTTTCTTGCAAATCAATTCCGAATAACCTGAAAACCAAAAACGACGATTCACATAAGTCATAATACATCATACGGAGCTACTCATGCCCGAAAACTACCGAGCGAAGTGCAGTTGCTCAGAACGACCGGTCGGGTCGTTACATCCTGGCTCTGTCTCTGCCATCAAATTAAGAAGATATTAACAATCAGTAACTATCTATAGTTATATCCTAATTTGGGAGCCTAAAAATGCCGTAAATAACTTGTTATAAGCAATTTAAATGCAATTTTAGTGTATATAAATTAAATTATATACATCCACAAAAGAGTTTTGCTTCAAAAGTTTAACATGTAGAAGAAAGCATTTCAAGCGAATCACCAATGTTGGCCTCTCTTTGTGAGTCCGGAACCAAAATGTGGTTCTTTTGGATTCAAAGAACCAAAATGTGTGGAAAAAAGAACTTGGTGACCATTTTATATATAACGCCCTTTTAAAGGGCGCTATACCTTAACAGTTGTTTGCCCAGTTAAGTATAGCGCCCTTTTAAAAGGCACTATATGTTTAAAGTTTTTTTGAAAGGCGCTATATGTATAAATTTTTTTTGAAAGGCTCTATATATATTATGCGGGCCCACCAATAATTCTTTTGGGCTTAACTGACTAGTTTAATTACTAGCATTTTTATGATAT
Organism: Nicotiana otophora; assembly: GCA_000715115.1. Classification (NCBI taxonomy): domain Eukaryota; kingdom Viridiplantae; phylum Streptophyta; class Magnoliopsida; order Solanales; family Solanaceae; genus Nicotiana; species Nicotiana otophora. Next base: position 2,050 of record AWOL01S0001729.1, read on the forward strand.
TTTTATTTCATGTATAATATTATTTTTTTCATCAATGTTAGTATTTATTTCTTTTTGATTTTTAAAATAAATAATTTTTTCTTTTTACATGGTACTTGCTATATGACATGCATTTATTATTTTTGTTATCATTAGTTATATACATACATGGCTTACGTTAAACAATATTTCATTATTGAGGGAATGTTTTCAAATGAATTAATAATATTAAACATAATAAAAATACATTAGCTCAAATCATTTTTTATATACTAATTGACATTGCGATAATGATTCATATGTATAAGAAATACTAAAAATGTATTTACATACTTAATTATTTATGTGTCACCATTAATGATTAATTGAACAGTATTATCAAAACAAATAACTTTTCAAATTTATATTATTAAATTATTCACAATTTTATCTCCAGCACTCTTTTATGTTAATAATAATACATAAAACTATAATTCTCACAATAAATAATTTATGCTACATGCTTCGTCTGACCTTGTGAGTATTTATTTATTGTCAGGCTCTACATTTATGCATAATTATACGTACTACATATTTTCTGCGATTAACTTATGCACAGTATTATGAACTATTGGTGCGGTGAACGTGGACTAGGTATTTGATGTTAATAGTAAAACAATTTATACATAGCGAAAAAAAAAGAAACATAATATGATGCTTGTATACGGTTAAAATCGGTCCCACCCGATTTTACTATTTGACCGGGATCGGGAAGTTGCATCGAAGGATGGCCTCGTAACGGAACAGACTAAATCACGAGGATAAGGTACCGAGTTCAGAATCGAGGTACCTGTCGAGATCGAGGCTAGTAGTGATCGAAGCGAAATGAGGCAAACATCGAGCAAGATCGAAGATAGCACAATAACAAAAGGGCGAGATATCCGTGACTGGTTGAGGATCATGGCATAAATCTCGGCGTAAAGCTCGGAACGGATCAAATCAGAAACGGTTAATTAGCTAATCATGGGATTTCCTTCTGTAATTAGAATTATACCATAAGTGGAATTCCTCTACTATTTAAAAGGGAGTTCTAATCATTTGTAACACATATTGTTCACATATATAAAAGGGTAAATAAATTATCTTTCTCGTTTAGACTATTGTTCATCAGCTTGTTATATTTTAATTGTTCTTGCATCAACCAGTTCGAGGGTATCCAAACTCAAGGGTTGAGTTCCATTCTAACACTAGTTTGCTTTACTTTATAGTTTATTTCTGTTATTAATATTCATATTTATCAATTGGTATTAAATGAAATCATGTGTCCTTAGAACCTCATTATAAGTTTAATTGTTATCCAATTTTAAGGGTAAACAGTTTGGTGCGCACCGTGGGGCTAAGGATAATAGTGATTGCATAATACTGATTCCGATAACACACACTGCTTTACACTTATTCTCGTAAGAATCCTTGTTTTTAAGATAAACATGTCAAACTCACATGTAATGCCTATACATGGTGATAACGACCTCGGATTGCACGGGTAAAATGATAATATAGCCGCCCCAGGAATCGAGGTGCCTCAGGCTGACCTCGAGGGAGCACCAATTGCAAATCCCATCGATGTCAGTTAACATGTCGCCCTAAATACAAATTTCGGCGTTGATCCCGAAGTTCGATCAGGTGGTCGAGGTACGCAGGGTAGAGAAAATGGTGGAGTTAGCCTCCAATTGATATTCGAAATGTTACAAGATCAACAAGCCGCTATAGCACAACTACAAAATCAGCACCAAACACCGAGTAGGATCGAACAAGAACTCGTCCATAGGACCGAGCCTGTGCCGGAAAGGTCGAACGCTAACGAATCGAGGACTGACCCCGCCATTATGAAAATGCTCAAGGAGCTCACTAAACGGATTGAATCGGGAGAAAAGAAAATCGAGGCAAATGACAAGAAAGTAGAGACATACAACTCCCGGGTTGACCAAATACCGGGGCCGCCGCCGATTCTAAAGGGTATGGATTCAAAGAAATTTGTACAGAAGCCTTTCCCTCCAAGTGCGGCTCCAAAACCCATTCCGAAGAAATTTCGAATGCCAGAAATTCCTAAGTACAATGGGACCACCGACCCTAATGAGCATGGCACTTCTTATACATGCACAATAAAAAGGAATGACTTGGAAGACGATGAGATTGAATCTGGTTTACTGAAGAAATTTGGAGAAACCTTGTCGAGAGGACCAATGATATGGTACCACAATGTGCCGCCTAATTCCATCGATTCCTTCGCCATGCTTGCAGACTCCTTCGTAAAGGCACATACCAGAGCAATAAAGGTTGCAACTAGGAAGCCGAACCTCTTCAATGTGAAACTAAAAGACAACGAAATATTGAGGGAATTTGTATCTCGGTTCCAGATGGAACGCATGGAATTACCACCGATCACAGACGATTGGGCTGTTCAAACCTTTAGTCAGGATTTGAATGAACGAAGTTCGATAGCATCACGACAGCTAAAGCAGAATTTAATTAAATATCCAGCGGTAACCTGGGCCGATGTACATAATCGGTACCAGTCAATGATCAGGGTCAAGGATGATCAATTGAGGACCCCTTCCGGTTCCGTTTTTAAACAGGCCCGTCAATATAACTCAAAGGGATATCGACAGAGAACCCCGGTCGAACAAAGATCGATATCAACCATACAACGCAGATCATAGAAACATCGTCCCAGGATGCAATCCCGTCTGAAATGATCGAAGGAATGATCGAGGACAGAGCTCTCGAGGGCTCATGAGCAAAAGTGGCTTCGATAAACACGCGGATCCCACAGAAGCACCACGATTATCAGAATACAATTTCAGCATCGACGCATCAGGTATTGTGTCAGCCATTGGGAGAATCAAAGATACTAGATGGCCCAGACCCCTACAAACCGATCCATACCAAAGAAACCCCAATCAAATATGTAAATAACATGGTACACATGGTCATAGAACCGAAGACTGCAGACAACTAAGGGAGGAGGTAGCTCGTCTATTCAACGAGGGTCACCTTCGAGAATTCTTGAGCGGCCGAGCTAAAAAATATTTTAGAGAGAGGGATGCGAACAAGAAAAATGAGTAGGAAGAACCACAACACGTGATTCACATTATCGTTGGTGGGGTCAATATTCTACAAGGGCCCGTGTTCAAATACACTAAAGTATCAATCACTAGGGAAAGACGCACTCGAGACTATGTGCCAGAAGGCACTTTATCATTCAACGATGAGGAAGAAGAAGGGATCTCACAACCCCACAATGATGCTTTGGTAATCTCTATCCTTATAAATAAAATTCAGGTTACACGTGATTTAATTGATCCAAGAAGCTCGGCCAATATTATTCGATCAAGGGTCGTGGAGCAGCTCGGCCTACAAGATCAGATAGTACCCGCAGCTCGGATTCTCAATGGTTTCAACATGGCGAGTGAGACAACTAAAGGTGAAATCATCCTATCAGTAAATGTTGCTGGAACTATTCAAGAAGCAAAGTTCAATGTGATTGAGGGTGATATGAGATACAATGCACTGCTCGGAAGACCTTGGATTCACAATATGAGGGTGGTCCCCTCAACCCTTCACCAAATGTTGAAGTTCCTAACACCGGATGGAGTAAAAACGGTGTACGGGGAACAACATGTTGCTAAAGAGATGTTCACGGTCGACATAGTAATACCGGTATCAGTGCTTTCGTCAACAAAGGGATCGGAGTCCAAAGTAAAACACGAAGCTAAATAGCAACCACAGCCACCGGCCTCGACTCAGCCGAAGAAGCAGGGAACGGACGAGGATGATGACTACTGGATCCCTCGATCCTTCATAATCCCCGAGGATTCTGACGCTACCAAATCAACAGTTGAAGAGCTGGAGCAAGTCATACTGATCGAGCATCTACCCGATCGAAAGATATGACAGGGATCCTGCCTGAGATCACTACACATCGACTGAGCTTGGACCCGAAGTTCCGCCCGGTAAAAGAAAAGAGAAGGCCCCAGTCCGAGGTAAAACATGCATTCATCAAGGACGAGGTAGCCAAACTTCTCAAAATAGGATCCATTCGGGAGGTAAAATATCCCGAATGGTTAGCAAACGTAGTCCCAGTCCCTAAAAAGGGAAATAAACTTAGAATGTGCGTAGACTATAAAGATTTAAACAAAGCATGCCCTAAAGACTCTTTTCCTCTGCCGAATAATGATTGCATGATCGATGCCACGGGCGGCCACGAGATCCTTAGTTTTCTCGATGCCTACTCCGGGTACAATCAAATACAAATGAACCCGGAGGATCAGGAAAAGACTTTGTTCATCACTAAGTACAACACCTATTGTTATAATGTAATGTCGTTTGGACTAAAATATGTTGGTGCCACTTATCAACACTTAGTTAATCGAATGTTCGAAGAACAAATAGGTAAATCAATGGAGGTTTATATTGACGATATGCTAGTTAAGTCCCTGCGAGCAGAGGACCATTTGACACATTTGCAGGAGACCTTCGATATACTAAGGAAATACAACATTAAGCTCAACCCAGAGAAATGTGCATTCGGGGTCTGCTAGGGCAAGTTCCTCGGCTTTATGGTATCTAATCGAGGAATCGAAATCAACCCCGATAAGATCTAGGCAATCGAAGACATCACAGTCGTGGACACTGTTAAGGCCGTACAAAGATTAACAGGGCGCATAGCCGCCCTAGGCCGATTCATCTCGAGGTCTTCAGATAAAAGTCACAGGTTCTTCTTACTACTCAAAAAGAAGAACAGTTTTGCATGGACCCCGGAATGCCAACAAGCATTGGAAGAATTAAAGCGATACCTCACGAACCTGCCACTGCTTCATACTCCGAAAGCGGACGAGCGACTCTACTTGTACTTAGCAGTCTCAGAAATCACGGTAAGTGGGGTCCTAGTTCGAGAAGAGCAAGGTACGCAATTTCCTGTTTACTATGTTAGTCGAACCTTAAGTGAGGCCGAGACCCGGTACCCATACTTAGAAAAATTAGCGCTTGCCATAATAAGCGCCTCTAGGAAATTAAAACCATATTTTCAGTGTCACCTGATCTGTGTGGTGACTACTTATCCCCTTCGCAATATTTTGCATAAGCCCAAACATTCGGGCCAATTGGCCAAATGGGCTATCGAGATTAGTGGGTACGATATCGAGTATCGACCCCGAACGGCCATCAAGTCTCAAATCTTAGCAGACTTCGTGACCGAATATATGCCAGCCCTCATAGCCGAGGTCGAAAAGGAACTATTATTAAAGTCGAGTACATCATCGAGGGTGTGGAACCTCTTCACAGACGGTGCTTCAAACGTAAAGGGGTCCGGGCTAGGCATCATTTTGAAGCCTCCCATGGGTAATACATATTAGACAAGCTATCAAAACTTCAGAGTTAACTAACAATGAGGCCAAGTATGAGGCCATGATTGTAGGTCTTGAGATAGCTAAAGGTTTGGGAGCAGAGGTCATCGAGGCCAAATGTGACTCCCTGCTTGTGGTAAACCAAGTCAACAAAACCTTAGAGGTTCGAGAAGATCGAATGCAGAGATACTTGGACAAATTACATGTGACTCTACATCGGTTTAAAGAATGGACCCTACAGCATGTGCCTCGAGAACAAAACAGCGAGGCCGATGCGCTTACAAATTTGGGGTCATCAGTCGAAGACGACAAGATTAGCTCGGGGACTGTCGTACAACTTTCAAGGTCAGTAATCAAAGAAGGCCACACCAAAATCAACTCCACAAGTCTGACCTAGGATTGGAGGAATACATATATCGAGTACCTAAAGAACGGGAAGCTTCCATCGGATCCTAAAGAATCGAGGACTCTACGTACGAAGGCCGCACGATTCACATTGGCCTAAGATGGAACACTATACAGAAGGATGTTCGATGGACCATTAGCAATATGTTTGGGACCAGGAGATACCAACTACGTTATACGAGAAATCCACGAGGGCACCTACGGAAATTATTCTAGTGCCGCATCATTGGTTCACAAAGTCATCAGAGTAGGATACTATTGGGCCGATATAGAAAAGGATACTGAAGAGTTTGTTCGAAAGTGCGACAAATCTCAAAGGTATGCATCGATGATTCACCAAACCGGAGAGTAACTCCACTTAGTCTTATCCCTATGGCCATTCATGAAATGGGGAATGGATATCGTCGGCCCTCTACCATCGACCCCAAGTAAAGCTAAATTTATTTTTTTTATCACTGACTATTTCTCTAAGTGGGTTGAAGCACAGGCTTTCGAGAAAAGTAGAGAGAAAGAAGTCATAGACTTCATCTAGGACCACATTATGTGCCGATTTGGGATACCTGCCGTGATCGTATGCGATAATGGAAAGCAATTCGTCGGCAGCAAAGTGACAAAGTTTCTCAAAAATCATAAAATAAAAAGGATCATGTCGATGCCATATCATCCAAGTGGGAACAGTCAGGCCGAATCGATAAACAAGACCATCATTCAAAAAGTTTTAAAAAAACGATTGAACGACGCTAAGGGAAAATGGAGAGAAATATTGCCCGAAGTCCTTTGGGCGTATCGAACAACGTCAAAATCTAGTACGGGGACAACACCGTTCTCTTTAGTATATGGCATCAAAGCTCTGATCCCGGTTGAAGTCGGGGAACCTAGCGTCAGGTTTTGATATGCAACGGAAGAGTCAAATCACGAAGCTATGAATACAAGCCTCGAATTGCTAGATAAAAAACGGGAAGTCGCCCTCGTTCGAATGGTCACATAGAAATAGCGGATCGAAAGGTACTATAATCGAAGAGCCAATCTTCAACACTTTAAAATCGGGGACTTGGTTTTGAGGAAGGTCACCCTCAATACTCGAGACCCAAACGAAGTAAAACTTGACCCGAACTGGTAGGGACCGTATCAGGTCCTCGATATCATCGGAAAGGGATCCTACAAACTTGGCACGATGAACGACAAACAATTACCAAACAATTGGAACATATCACTCCTCAAACGATATTACTGCTAAGGTACGACCTTCTCCACTTTCGTTTATATTTTATACTAACCATTTGCACGTGTTTAATCGAAGACATCAAAGGATTCTTCAAACACAAAGTCCTTAGGTCTGAAAGCACGCGTTGCACTCTTTTTCCCTTAGACCGATTTTTGTCCCAAATAGATTTTTCCGACAATAATTTTAACGAGGCAACCATTGTTCATGCTAACTTAGAAAAATTCAACAGTATCCGAGGCTCCTTTACAATCAACCTCGAATAATGGGGGGGGAGGCATCACCCTCGGATAGTTACAAGAAAAATACTTCGTGCCGACAGGGTCTCGATAGGTAAATTTTATAAGGGTCAAATGGTCGAACGAACCATGCCCATGTAGATTACTCGAGCCCTAATGGCAAACATGTGCGCATGTTAATCTATTGAAAAAGTATTTTTCCTTGCCAGATATTTCATACCTTAGAGAAAGTTTTACTTTACAATGTCGTGCTTGTGATCTATTGTGCAAGCTGGCTTAAGGGCCGGTCACAACTAAAGTTTAAACAATTGACCCCACACTCGGGGACTGCCATCCAAAAAATCGACATGATCAAATTATTAAAACCTCGAGATCGTAAGACCTTAAAAAGGCAACCCTTGATTTTATAGTCCACGGCCACCCCACTCGGGGACCAATACTTCAAACAAGTTCGAAGTATAATAGGGAAACGAGATCAAAAGGCAAATCCCAAGCTAAAGGCTACGGCCAAATTAACACGGTTCAGAGACGTCCGATTTCCGTTATAAAATAGGCCTTCGAATATTTTCATAAACCGGTTAAAAAGGCTACCCTCGGCTGAATTATTAAGGGTCTCGATAATATCGACCCTCGAAAACCCTAATGGGTACAAATTTGTTATAATTCTCGAATAAATTCTTTATTTTATGCTAAGGCATTACGAAACAAAGGGTCTCGATAATATCGACCCTTGAAAACCCTAATGGGTACGGAATCGTTCGAACTCTCGAGCAAATCCCTTATTTCATGCTAAGGTACAACAGATTTTATATAATTAAACAATAAACCTTTCAAGCCGAAAAGGGGGAGAAAGCCATTCTTTTTACTATGGCCATATCGGCCTAATTCAAGAGCCTAAAGGGCCATTTTATTTCTGAGTTCGAGAAATCGTCCTCGCTCAATTAAAACCTAAGGGTCACCCTACTCCGAGTTCGAGCAAGTACTCACTCGATTAAGACTACACTAGTCTGACTCCGATCAAGTTGCCTAAGCCTCGAACTTATGAGCAAAATTTGCGTAAAGTATGAATGAAACAGAAAAAGATCTTTTATATATACGAAGATATCTACAATGACCGATCAGGATCCCGCACAAAAAATCAAAAAAGAAAAAGCCTAATATTCCTAATTTTCCTCAGGGGCAGCTTCTTCTCCATAGAGGTCCTCCCCATTCTTGGACCCACTTTTGCTACCATCACCATCATCATCATCGGAAGAGGCTAGCGCTCCAGCACCAGCTTAATTCTCTCTAGCCTTTATTATCTCGTCGGTAAGATAGAAACCTCGAGCGTGGATCTCCTCGAGTGTTTCCCTCCGAGATTGGCATTTGGCGAGTTCAGCAATCTAATGTGCTCGAGCTTGAGCGGTCTCAGCTACCTCTCTCACCTAGACTTGAGTGGCTTCAGCATCGGCCCGGTAGACGACCACGATCACCTCTGCCTCGACTTGCCTTTTCTGCTTCATATTTGGCCTTTGCAAGTTCGGAAGCCAACCGAGCTTCGAGCTCCTCTATTTTGTTTGCTTGAGCTGAGCTCTTCTCCTTCATGACTTGAAGCTGACTTTCAACCGATGACAATTGGGCTCGAGCAGTCTCTTTTTCAGCGGCAAAGCGGTCCATACTTTCTTTCCACCCCAAGGTCTCTGCCTTCATCATGTCGACCTCCTCACGGAATTGCTCGATCCTCTCGACCTTTTGCTGCAACTGTGAGATTGAAATGTTAGCCACCGTTCTCGAATCGAGCCCATGAGCTTTTAAGATTTTCATTACCTGCTCGATCAAGTCGGTCTGATCTTGGTGAGCCTTGGACAACTCGGCTCACAGGTCCTTGATCTCCTCTTCTTTTTGCCCATTGAGAAGTTTAAGTGCATTTCTCTCCTCCGTGAGCCCTCGGAGGTCGGCCTCACATCGGCTCAGCTCTATTCGGGAGTTTAGAAATGCCTCCTGATGGAGCGCCAAAGCCTATACGAAAAAAAGAATGGAAATTAGACAGGAATAGAAGAAATAAACTAACTATGATATCGACAAAGGGAGTTGAGACTCACCCGATTCAAGGCTTGTTGAGCCTCATAGAAGAGACTCGATGCTTCATTCAGGTCGGTAGCATCCTCGACCCCAATAAAGTAACACAGAAGGGGTCCTCACCTCTATGAACCCCGTCTACTTCGGGAGTCCTCATAGCTTGGGCCTCCCAAATTGCCTCCTCAGAAAACGCAGGGAGAATCGGCAAGTCTCCAATATCTATTGCCCCAAGTGAACCACTTGAGGCGTTCTCCTCGCTGCGAAGGGCCTCGGAGCCAGCCCCTTCAGACATACCCGCCTTTTGCTCATCTCGATAGGAGGCATCTTCGATCTTCGACGACTCAGGGACTTTGCCCGAGTCCTTCTCCAAGACCCCCTCGGCTTGAGGCAGAATCTCCTCTACCACAACCAACTCAGCGGCCTTTGGGGCCTCGATGATTTTCTTCACTCGGGCCACCAATTCCGAGCCATCGCCTTCATCTTCTTCTTCTTCCTCCCTCAGTCGTTGAATCACATCCGCAGGCAGGGCGATGGTGTCTTCTTCGGCTTACGAACCTGATTCTTCTTATTATCACCATAAAATGATAAATACGACACGACATCACCCTTCGTACTTTTACTCTCAATTTTATCATGAATCAATAGGTACGGCACGGCATCACCCATTCGTGCTTTAGCTCTCAAATACGGCATGACATCACCATTCATGCTTTAACACTCTCCATTTCCATGTAACAATGAACATATAACAATAGGAGATGGAATAAGCAATATCAAGTCTTCTGTAAACAATAGTTCCACAATACCAATCCCAACTTCAAAAACAATTATCATAGATAGTTCATAAGTACGGAAAGAATGATCAATTTATCTATTAACTAGTCTAAGCATGGATATCAGGATCAAAGAAAGAGATAAATTACAAGAAACAAGTCCCACCCGCATGCTTTAACCCAAAAATAATGCATAAGTATCTAACCAAAATTGACTCAATAATGTCAAATATTGCTAAAGGATTCAATTACAATGCATAAATTTAGAATTTCCACACTTTTCCCCAAAAAGTCAAAAATTGACCCCGGGCCCGCTTGGAAAAAATATGAGGTTCTGACCAAAATCCATTTTTTCATTCATCCCCGAGCCCGATTATGTAATTAGTTTCGGAATTCGATCTCAATTTGAGGTCTAAATCCCTAATTTGCAAAAACCCTCAATTCTTCCTAAATCGCTAGTTTTCTACCATGGAAGAACGAAGATTAGGGTTATAAAATTAATGGCTGATGTTAGAAATGGATGAAAATGAGTTAAAGTGTACAAACCTATGAATTGATGTTGAGTTTTCTCTTCAACATTTCCCTTAGGCTGAGCTCTAATGGAAGGGTTATGAAAAATGGGAGAAATCCCGTTATTTTGAACATTTAAACCACTAGGCGTCAGGCCTTCTTCGCGTTCGCGAAGCAGCGGCTCACATAGCCTACGCGTTCACGAGAAACCCTTCACGTTCGCGAAGGCTTACCCTACCAGCCTACGCATTCACGAAGAGAATTGGTCAGTTCCCCTCCCCCCGGTCCCATGCCTATGCGTTCGCGAGAAGCGGGCCGCGTTCGCGGAGGGTAATGACCCCATTGCTTTGCGTTCGCGACCCAGCTACCGTGTTCGTGATGAAGGAGTTTTCCACCCCAACCCAGTTACTCTCCGCGATCATGAGAGTACCTTCGTGATCGCGAAGAAGAAAGCACCAGAAACCAGCAGAAGTCCAAAAACCAGATTTTTCTTTAAGAACTAAGGTCCGTAGGCTATCCGAAACTCACCCTAGCCCTCGGGGATCCAAACCACATATGCACAGAAGTCCAAACACCTGATACAAACTCGCTCGCGTGATCAAAACACCAAAAAAATACCTAGAATTACTAATCGAACACCAAATCAAATGAAGTTTTCAATGAAATTTTAGAATTTCCATTTTAACAACCGGATGTCCGAATCACGTCAAACCAACTCCGTTTCTCACCAAATTTGGCAGATAAGTCATAAATATAGTAATGGACCTATACCTGGTTCCGGAACCAAAATACGAACTCGGTATCAACAAATTCAAACATTGGTCAATTCTTTAAAGTCATTAAGCCTTTAAACTTTTAATTTTCGACAAAAAGCGATAACTTGAGCTAGGGACATCCGAATTTGATTCCGGGCATACGCCCAGGTCCAAAATCATGATACGGACCCACCGGAACCATCAAAATACAGATCCGGGTCCATTTGCTCAAAATGTTGACTGAAGTCAACTCAAATGAAGTTTAAGGCAAATGTTTCACATTTTATCAATTTGTAACATAAAAGCCTTCCGGAAAAACACCCGGACTGCGCAAGCAAATCAAGGAAGGCCAAATGAAGCTATTGGAGGCTTCGAAATATAGAATTAAGGTTTAAAACTCTAGATGACCTATCGGGTCATCACATTATCCACCTCTAAAACAACCGTTCGTCCTCGAACGGACATAGAAAAGTACCTGGGCTGGTGAAAAGGTGTGGATATCTACTCCGCATGTCCGACTCAGACTCCCAAGTAGCTTCTCGATGGGATGAGCTCTCCACTGCACTCGAACTGAAGGATAACTCTTAGACCTCAACTGTCGAACCTGCCAGGCTAGAATAGCCACCGGCTCCTTCTCATAAGTCAAATCCTTGCCCAATTGGAGTGAGCTAAAGTCTAACACATGGGATGGATCATCGTTATACTTCTGGAGCATGGATACATGGAACACTAGATGGACTACTAATAAACTAGGTGGCAATGCGAGCCTGTATGCCACCTCACCCACTCTCTCCAGAATCTCAAAGGGTCTGATGTACCTAGGGCTCAACTTGCCCTTCTTTCCGAACCTCATCACAACCTTCATGGGTGAAACCTGAAGCAATACACTCTCTCCGACCATGAATGCAACATCACGAACTCTGCGGTCGGCATAACTCTTCTGCCTAGACTGAGTTATGTGAAGTTGATCCTGAATAATCTTGACCTTATCCAAGGCATCCTGTACCAAATCTATACCCAACAACCGAGCCTCCCCTGACTCGAACCATCCAACTGGCGATCGGTATCGCCTCCCGTATAATGCCTCATAGGGAGCCATCTGAATGCTCGACTAGTAGATGTTGTAGGCAAACTCCGCAAGTGGCAAGAACTGATCCCAAGAACCCCTGAAATATATAACACAAGCATGGAACATATCCTCCAATGTCTGAATAGTGCGCTCGGACTGTCCATATGTTTGAGGATGAAATGTTGTGCTCAACTCAACCTGCGTGCCCAACTCACATTGTACCGCTCTCTAGAAGTGCGAGGTGAACTGCGTACCTCGATCCGAAATGATAGACACAGGCACTCTATGAAGACGGATGATCTCGCGGATGTAAATCTTAGCCAATCGCTCTGACGAATAGGCAACTTCCACATGAATGAAATGCGCTGACTTGGTCAGCCTTTCCACAATAACGCATATCGCATCAAACTTCCTCTGAGTCCGTGGAAGTCTAACAACAAAATCCATAGTGATACGCTCCCACTCCCACTTAGGAATCCCTAACTTCTGAAGCAATCCACCAGGTATCTGATGATCACACTTTACTTGCTGACAATTTAGACACCGAGCTACATAAGCAACTATGTCCTTCTTCATTCTCTTCCACCAATAATGTTTCCGCAAATCTTGATACATTTTGGCGGCACCTGGATGAATAGAATACCGGGAACTGTGGGCCTCCTCAAGAATCAACCCATTAAGTCCATCTACATTGGGCATACAAATACGACCCTACATCTTCAAAATTCCATCATCTCCAACAGTAACCTGCTTGGCAACACTTTGACACACTGTGTCCCTAAAGACAAGCTAATGATGGTCATCATACTGTCGCTCCCTAATGCGCTCAAATAAAGAAGACTGAGAGACTGTACAAGCTAGAACACGACTGGGCTCTGAAACATCCAACCTCAAGAACTGATTGGCCAAAGCCTGAACATCTAAATCACTGTCTTTCACCGACTGGAATGTACGTAAGACTTCCCATACTCGCTGCCTTTCTACTCAAGGCGTCGGTCACCGCATTGGCCTTACCGGGATGATACAAGATAGTGATATCATAGATTTTTAATTAATAGTTCCAACCACCTCCTCTGCCTCAAATTAAGATCCTTTTGTTTGAACAAATAATGTAGACTCCGGTGATCTGTGGAAACCTTGCACGACACGTCATAAAGATAATGCCTCCAAATCTTAAGCGCATGAACAATGGCTGCCAACTCTAGATCATGAACAAGGTAATTCTTCTCATGGACCTTCAGCTACCGCGATGCATATGCGATCACCCTGTGGTATAATATATAAGACCCTGACCCTGTGGTAACACCAACATAGACGCAGTAGTCAAAGCAGTCTTGAGCTTCTGGAAGCTCGCCTCATACTCGTCTGACCATCTGAACGAGGCACCCTTCTGGGTCAATCTCGTCAATTGGGCTTCTAAAGACGAAAACCCCTACACAAATCGATGGTAATAACCCACCAAACCCAAGAAACTCCGGATATCCATAGCTGAAGTGGGTCTAGGCCAGTTCTAAACGGCCTCAATCTTCTTAGAATCCACCTGAATGCCCTCTGCCGATACTACGTGCCCCAAGAAAGAAACCGAGTCCAACCAAAACTCGCACTTTGCAAACTTCGCATACCGGTTATCCCTCAGAGTCTGAAGTACAATCCGAAGATGCTGCTCGTGCTTCTATCGACTGAGGGAGTAGATCAAGATATCATCAATAAAAACAATCACGAAAGAATCCAGAAAGGGCTTGAACACCCTGTTCATCAAATCCATAAATGCTGCTGTGGCATTTTTCAGCCCAAATGACATCACTAGAAACTCATAATGCCCATATCGAGTCCGAAAAGTTGTCTTAGGGACATCAGATGCCCTAATACTCAACTGATGGTAGCCATACCTCAAATAAATCTTCGAAAATACCTTGGCACCCTGAAGTTGATCAAATAAGTCATCAATCCTCGCCAATGGATACTTGTTCTTGATGGTGACTTTGTTTAACTATCGATAGACTATGCACATCCTCATCGATGCATCTTTCTTTTTTACGAACAACACAGGCGCATCCTAGGGCGAGACACTATATCTAATGGAGCCCTTATCAAGAAAATCTTGCAACTGCTCCTTCAATTCATTCAACTTTGGCAGGGATACGGTATGGCAGAATAGAAATGGGTAGAGTGCCCAGAGTCAAATCAATACAAAAGTCAATATCTCTATCGGGTGGAATCCCGGTAGGTCTGCAGGAAACACCTCTGGAAACTCACGAACAACTGGTACTGCATCAATGGAGCGAACCTCCATAGTAGAATCGCGGACATAAGCCAAATAAACTAGATATCCCTTCTCGACCATATGTTGAGCCTTCACATAAGAGATAACCCTGCTGGTAGAATGTCCAGGAGTCCCCCCCACTCTAATCGAGGAAACCCCGGTAAGACTAAGGTCACCGTCTTGGCGTGATAATCCAATATAAGATGATAAGGTGACAGCCAATCCATACCCAAGATGACATCAAAATCCACAATATCGAGAAGTAGGAGATCTACGCTAGTCTCAAGACTCCTAATGGTAAACTCACACGAATGATTTACACGATCTACAACAATATAATCTCCCACATATGTGGACACATATACAGGAGCACTCAAAGAATCACGACGCACAACCAGATATGAAGCAAATTAGGCTGACACGTAGGAATAAATAGAGCCCGGATCAAACAGACCTGAAGCATCCCTATGGCAAACTGAAACAATACCTGTGATAACAATGTCAGATGACTCAGCCTCAGGCCTCGCTGGGAAAGCATAACATTAGGGCTGGTGTCCACCACTCTGAACCACATCTCTAGGATGACCTCTAACTGGCTGGCCTCCACCTCTAATGGTCTGACCTCCACCTCTAACAGCCTGACCTCCACCTCTGGCTGCTGACCCCTGCCTCTAGCTGGCTGAGCAGGCGGTGAAGCAACCAGTGCCGGAACCATGGCACGAGAAACTTGATGCTGTGAGTTGCCCGGTGCCCGAGGGCAAAATCTAACAATGTGCCTTGGGTCACCACAAGTATAACAGGACCTCGGCTGCTGTGACTGCTGACCCTAAAAGTGACCCTGTCGACCTGAGTAACCACCCTGAAGACTCTGGAGTGGAGGTGCACTAATAGGAGCTGGTGGTGCACTGTAGGCTATCTTATCGGGATGAGACATATGAGGGCCGCGACCACCTGAAGCACTGTGAGATGCCTGGAGTGCTGAATGATATGGCCTGGGAGGATGGCCTCTACCAAAATTACCCCTGCCTTGAGACGAGACACCACTGAACCCACCAGAATGACGAGGCCTCTTATGAGACCCCTGCCCCTTCTCATGAGCAAGAACCACCTCGATCAGCCTAGCAACATTAGCAGTCGTCTGAAAGGAAATCTCACTCCCGGTCTCCTTAGCCATCTGTAGCATGATAGGGTGAGAGAGTCCATCAAAAAACCTCCTCACCCTCTCTCTCTTAGTAGGAAGCAGAAGGAGAGCATGACGGTCTAGATCCACAAAATGAGTCTCGTACTGAGTTACAATCATACTGCCCTGTTGGAGATGCTCGAACTGCCTGCGGTAATCCTCTATCAAAGTGATAGGTGAAACTTCTCTAGAAATAGCTATGAGAACTGCTCCCAAATAAGTGTAGGTGACCCAACTGATCTGGTCAACATGTAATCTCTCCACCACCTCTTGGCAGAACCCGTCATCTGAAATACAACAAAATCGACCCCATTGGTCTCAACTATACCCATGTTCCGCACACCTCATGGAAACGGTCAAGATAATCCTGTGGGTCCTCAGAAGGTGCACCACTGAAGTGAACTGGGAAGATCTTTGTGAACTTGTCCAATCTCAATAAGCCCTTAGAAGACATGGCGGGCCTATCACTGGCCTGTACCGCAACAACTGGCTGAGCTACTCCAACTGGCGGGGCTGCTGGAGATTGATACTGGGGAGCCATCTGCTCCGGAGTGTGAGTAGTGGGAGTCTGTGCTCCTCCCCAGTCTGAGAGACGGCTTGTACCACAAGAAATGCACCGGCCTGGGCCACACTCTTCATAAGATCCACTAAACGAACTAGAGCGCCCTGAACCACTAGGGTGGCGATGAACCCCTCCAGGACCTGAGCTGGTCCAAAAGGTACAGTCTGAGCTGGAACCTCCTCATCAAAATCCGCCTGAGGCTCCACTACTGGTGCTGCTGCTCGAGCTCTAGGCTGAGCTCTGCCTTGGCCTATGGCGCGACCTCGGCCTTGACCTCTGCCCCTCGTAGGAGCTGCCACTGGGGGCTCCGGCTGCTGTCCAGCTGAAGATGTAGCATGTGTTCTGCCATCTACAAGATGGCAAGAATGGAAGAGTCCAATCAGCAATGATAGAATATAATCGCATGACAGAGAAGAATAGAAGTGAAATTTGTTCCTAAACTACATAGCCTCTGGAACATAAGTACAGACGTCTCCGTATCCTTCAAACTCTACTAAGCTTGCTCGTGATTCGTGAGACCTAAGTAACCTGGTGCTCTGATACGACCTGTCACGACCCAAAATTTCTACCTTCGGGGCTGTGATGGCACCTAACATTGCACTTGCTAGGCAAGCCAATGTTAGAGGTTCTTTAAGCCAATTTTTAATCAATTTAATTAAGTAAAACCAATTAAGCTGAAGAGAAACTAAAACGGAATACAAATGACATAAAACCAATAATGTCTAAGTACAACCGGGATCTAGAGTCACAAGTTCACGAGCTTCTAGAATCTCTACAAATAGGGTTTGCAATAAATACAACAGTCTCGAATGAAAAGAACAGTAAATAGGGGAAGTGGAAGGGGACTTCAAGGTCTGTGGATGCCAACAGATCTACCTCGAGTCTCCAAATACCAATCCAAGCCGATACGCCTCACGGACAGTTGGGACCAGTACCAAAATCTGTACAAGAAGTGCAGAGTGTAGTATGAGTACAACAGACTCAATGAACTCCGTAAATATCGAGCCTAACCTCAACGAGGTAGTGACCAGGCTATGACAGGACACCCACGTAATGAAACCTGTACAGATGGAAATATTTTTACAAAATAACAACAAATAAAGAATTAACAAGTACAATTGGGAGGGGACATGCGAAAGGGGTATAAGATACGGTAACTACAATAGGGAATAATAATAAGAATCAGCCAATAAACCTTCAATCAACAAAATGAGCAAGCATAATGAATAAAACTGCACAACATTACCCTTCTTTCTTTTACTCTCAGCCTCACTATGAAACAGTAATAACGGCATGACATCACCCTTCGTTCTTTTACTCTCAATCTCACCATAAAATAATAAATACGGCACGACATCACCTTTCATTCTTTTACTCTCAATTTCATAATTAATCAATAGATACAACACGGTTTCACCCTTCGTGATTTAACTCTCAAATACGTCACACCATCACCCTTCGTGCTTTAACACTCTCCCTTACCATGTAACGGTAAACATATAACAATAGGGAGATGGAATAAGCAATATCAAGTCTTCTGTAAACAATAGTTCCACAATACCAATCTCAACTTCAAAAACACTACTCAATTATCAGAGATAGTTCATAAATACGGAAAGAACGATCAATTTATCAATTAACTAGTCTAAGCATGGATATCATGAGCAAAGAAAGAGATACATTACAAGAAACAAGTCCCACCCGCATGCTTTAACAGAATAACAATGCATAAGTAGTCGTCACCTCACATATACATTGTATCTAACATTTAAACAAGTAGCAAATAGGAAAAGAAGTCCTAATCCCTCAAGTCAAGGTTAACCACGATACTTACCTCGCTCTATAAGTCAATTCAAAGCTCTACCAGAGCCTCTCCCCTAGAATCAATCTCCAAACCACTCGTATCTAACCACAGTTGGCTCAATAATGTCAAAAATTGCTAAAGGAATCAATTACGATGCATACATTTAGAATTTCCACACTTTTCTCCAAAAAGTCAAAATCGACCCCGAGCCCGCTTGGTCAAAACCTGAGGTTCGGACCAAAATCTATTTTCCTATTCACCCCCAATCCTGATTATGTAATTAGTTTCGGAATCCGACCTCAATTTGAGGTCTAAATCCCTAATTTTCAAATACCCTCAATTCTTCCTAAATCCCTAGTTATCTACCATGAAAGAACAAAGATTAGGGTTAGAAAATTAATGGGTGCTGTTAGAAATGGAAGAAAATTAGTTAAAGTGTACAAACCTATGAATTGATGTTGAGTTTTCTCTTAAAAATCTCCCCTAGGCCGAGCACCAATGGAAGGGTTATGAAAAATTATAGAAATCCCCTTTTTTTGAACATTTAAATCGATGGGAGTCACGCCTTCTTCGCGTTCGCGAAGGTCTTGACGTGATCGTGAAGCAGGGACTCAAATAGCCTACGCATTCGCGAGAAACCCTTCGTGTTTGCGAAGGCTTACCCCCACCAGCCTACATGTTCGCAAGCCATGTTCCACGTTCGCGAAGAGTATTGGTCAGTTACATTCTCCCAGGTCCCATGCCTACACGTTCGCGAGAAGCTGACCGCATTTGCAGAGGGTAATGTCCTCATTGCTCCGCGTCCGCGACCCAGCTACCGCGTTCGCAATGAAGGAGTTTTCCACCCCAGTCCAATTCACTCTCCACGATTGAGAGAGTACCTTTGCGATCGCGAGAGTACCTTCGGGATCGCAAAGGAGAAAGCACCAGAAACCAGCAGAAGTGCAAAAACCAGAATTATTTTCTAAGAACTAAGGTCCGTAGGCTATCCGAAACTCACCCGAGCCTCGGGGATCCAAACTAAATATGCACACAAGTCCAAACACCTGATACGAACTCGCTTGTGCGATCATAATACCAAAATAATACCTATAATTATGAATCAGACACCAAATCAAATGAAGTTTTCAATGAAATCTTAAAATTTCTACTTTAACAATCGGACGTCCGAATAACGTCATACCAACTCCGTTTCTCACCAAATTTGGCAGACAAGTCACAAATATAGTAATGGACCTATACCATGTTACGGAACCAAATACGGACCCGGTATCAACAAAGTCAAACACTGGTCAATTGTTTAAGTCATTAAACCTTTAAACTTTTAATTGTTGGCAAAAGCGATAACTCGAGCTAGGGACCTCTGAATTTGATTTCGGGCATACGCTCAGGTCCTAAATCACGATACAGACCCACAGGGACCGTCAAAACATGGATCGAGGTCCGTTTGCTCAAACTATTGACCGAAATCAACTAAAATAGTTTTTAAGGCAAAATTTCTTATTTTATCAATTTTTAACATAAAAGCCTTCTAGAAAAACACTCGGACTGCACAAGCAAATTGAGTAAGGCTTAAGGAAGCTATTGGATACTTCAAAACATAGAATTAAGGTTTAAAACTCTAGATAACCTATCGGGTCATCACAACTGGTGTCGGATTAGGTCATGCATCACAGCGATGTTATGTTAGGATATGATCCTTTGTGCTTATTTTGTGTGTTATATTTCCCCTTTTGTGGTGGATTGATAGTATTGAGCATCGTGGTGGTATCTATTGAGATGGCGGGGTGGTATCTTCATTTTCATTCTATTTCCATCATTGGGTATATTTGAGTTATTGTTCGTTGGAGCACGAATTGAATGGTATGTGGCTCTAAGTAAGATTTGTGTGACAGTTCGATCGAGTATCTAGTACTATATGAGGTGAGGTTATTGAGCCTGAAATGAGTTCCATCAGATTTGATTAATGTATGTTTGCAAGAATTGTGTCACTAGTCGGCTTAGATTTTGGCTATGGTTCTTATTAGGCAAGAGAGCTCCACGACTTGTTAATCTGATGAGTGGTTATGAGTTTATATATGTTTCTTTCATCATTGGCAGTGTACGAAGGTTTAGAACAAGGTTTTATTTGATATGAGGTTTGTTACCAGTATCAGGTTGGTTATCGAGCAACTATTGCGGTCAGAAGTTATTGCTATGAGTATTTGAGTTATGTGGTATATCATGTGATTATGTCTTGATATATGGTTATGGATTTATACAGCTTGTTTAGAGTTATACAGTGCATAGATGTAAGATTCGGGTCATATAATGAGTTCCGAATGTTGGGGAATTGGGTTTTAAGGTTTATGGACTAAGGTTGAAGTAAGAATCCTCTGTTAGGTGTTGTTGTTGGGATTATATGGATTGTGGTAACGTGGGGTCACCCATGGTTATATGGTGAGGGTATATGGTGCTTTGACGGCTTTGGAACGACTCTTGGCACGTTCTAAGTGGGGGAGAATGTAACGACCCGATCATTCGTTTTGAGATTTAGCATTTCATTCAGTGGTTTGAGACTTTGAGTAGCTTCATATTATGTATTATGAATTTCTTGTATGGTTGGTTTCGGTTTTCGAGCGGTTCAGGATTGATTTGCAAGAATGATTCTCGCCTTAGAAGCTTTAAGTTGGAAGAGTTGATCAAGGTTTGACTTTTGGGTAAATGGACTTGGAATCATGTTTTAATTATGACAATAAGTTTGTATGATGGTTTTGAACATGTCCACAAAGTTTTGTTAACTTCCGATGAGTTTTGGATAAGTTTGGATTGTATGGTAATAGTTTTCGGTTTCGACATCGATTTAAGCATAAGGGTTACCATATTGAGCAAACGTTGTTTGATTCGTATTTTGACTAAACCATTATATTCATATCCCAATTTTGGAATCATAGCAACTGAAATCATCAAGTTTCGACATCGTATGAGGAATGTATAATCATTTTACTAAAAATTGGGTTGCTAGATTTTTTAGATTAATTACGAAATTATCACTAAAATTGTATTTAAAAATCTGAACTATTTTTACATATTGAAACCAACATATCTCCTTCATTATAAGGTCAAATGGAGTTATTCAAAAGTTTAACTCGACTGGAATTTCACGAGAGATTCATTGGAGGCATCAAAAGCAAGTTTCGGGATCGTTTGGTATAAGAAACGAGGCAGAACATCTGGGCCTTTTTGGCCGTTAATGTTGTATGAGTTTTTCTCATCTTGGATATTTGGGATTGGGAGAATTCAAGGATGTTCTTTAAGTTTATTCCATGGTGTAAGGTCTAAACCACAACCTAAGTATTTTCATTTGATTCATTCCCTTGGTTTAAGCTTTAATTCATGATTTTAATTGAAAACACATTTAGTTCTTTAAATCAAGACCTAGGGTCATGTCCTAAATTTTAAAAATTTAAAATGAGTTAGAGCCATTTATTTTCCGATTACTTTTGGGATTTTGTTCTCTTATATTAGGAGAACAACATACTCGAATTTGGCGAGTTTTGGAGGAGTAGTTCGGAAGATATGGGACCCAACTAGTGTGGATTGGACTCTTGGGTTATGACAACCCAAGAGAGATCTTTTGGCGAATTGGTTGAGCTATCTGAATCCGATTGAGTTGGTTTTCATTCGTGTGAGCTTGTATTGGTTCGGTCTTAGCTCGGGTAAGCTTTGATTCGGAATTCAAGGTGGGCCCGACTTTGACTTTTGTTGATATTTTGGAAAAAATGTAAAGATTATAGATTTATTTATTGTAATTGGGTTCTCTTGCATTGTTTGATGTTATTAAGTGATGTTTGGTTAGATTTGAGCCATGTGAAGGTAAATTTTAGGGGAAAAGCTATTTTTAAGGGTTGAGTTGGCCTAGTTGAGGTAAGTGCCTTGCCTAACTTTGTGTGGGGGAATTACCCCTTAGTATTGGTATTGATTGATGCATTACTGCTATGTGGCAGCCGTACGCGCAAGGTGACGAGTGGGTACACGAGTTTTTCGTGGTATTTTGCCAGTTTAAAATACTTAGACTATTTTTTATGCTTTAGTTGAAATGCCATATCATGTTCTAAATTCTCTTAGTTAATCTATTCTTGTTTGTGTTAGTCTATCCGTACATGCCTTAATTGACTTGTTTAAAACTTGTTCTACATCCTACTTGATAAATTTCTCTCATGCCTTAGTTGAACTTGATGCCTCTTTTATTGTTACATGATATCTCTTCATTGTTAATTATCATTATTTGACAAGGTGGGTTGCTCTGATGGTAAGCACCCTCCACTTCCAACCAAGAGGTTGTGAGTTCGAGTCACCCCAAGAGCAAGGTGGGGAGTTCTTGGAGGGAAGGATGCCGAGGGTCATTTGGAAACAGCCTCTCTACCCCAGGGTAGGGGTAAGGTCTGCGTACACACTACCCTCCCCAGACCCCACTAGTGGGATTATACTGGGTTGTTGTTGTTGTTGTTGTTGTTAATTATCATTATTTGACAAGGTGGGTTGCTCTGATGGTAAGCACCCTCCACTTCCAACCAAGAGGTTGTGAGTTCGAGTCACCCCAAGAGCAAGGTGGGGAGTTCTTGGAGGGAAGGATGCCGAGGGTCATTTGGAAACAGCCTCTCTACCCCAGGGTAGGGGTAAGGTCTGCGTACACACTACCCTCCCCAGACCCCACTAGTGGGATTATACTGGGTTGTTGTTGTTGTTGTTGTTGTTGTTAATTATCATTATTTGAAGTTATTGTTCGTGTTATCCCCTTTATTCTTAATTATCATTAGTTGAAGTTATTGTTCATGTTATCTCTTTCCTTGTTGATTTCCACTATTTGAAGTTATTGTTAAACGTTATATCTTCCATTGTGAGTCATTTTTATTTAATATCATGGTTATATATTATCTCATTATTGAGTTGTTGGTGTTGAGGTTGTGAAGTTCGTTATCATGTTGAGGTTAAATTGTTATTATTGAAACATATTCCTTGTTGGGCATTTTACATTCATTGTTGTTGTTGATATTCTTGTACCCGTTGTGGTGGAGCCATGGGCTAATATTGTGAAAACATTAATATTGTTGATTATTGGCAAATTGTGATATATGGGCACTAGTAGTGCGAGTTGTTATTGTGATGTGATAATAATGCGCATGCGGTGGTATAAGGCTTGGGGTTAATGTGTATGCAGCAGTATAAGGTGGAACTTATATGCATGTTGTTTGTAGGGAAACTACGTGAAGCCACGCGGCGTCATAAAGTGCGCTAAAGTGCATGTAGCCATTTCAGAAAAAAATGTTTTCAAAACCTATTTCAAATGTAACGCTCACGCGGCGATATAAGGAAAGTTTGTGATTGAATTTGTGAAATGTGAATAAGAGGCGATACCTCGGTTGTGATTTTTATTGTACATTCCATGTTGGCACAACTTGTTGATTTGAACAGTCATTGTTCTTCCTTCAATCATTCATCCGTATTTTAATTGTGTTTGGTTATTCGTTATTATCTCTGTGTTGGAACGATTGTGGTTTCTTGTGTGAGTCATGCATTCTACATGATTTGTTGTGCTGCTTTAACATGCCAATCTGTGCCTCCATTATAACTTGGTGAATTGATTGTCAATGTGAATTTAATTACATGGAGTCACTATATCATATTCTATTGAGTTGTTGGTAACATAATGGTTTAAATAAAAGTATTATTAACAGGCTTTATTCTATGTGCCTCTTAAGATTGAACTCGTTATCTCACTCGGTGTCTTATTATTCTAAATGGTTATCGCACTTTCACTATAATTGGGTTCTCAAATTATACTCATCACCCTGTTAGATGTTTACCTTACATAAAATTGTTATCATGTTTTTCTTTAATAAATTCTATATTTAATTCGTTAATTTAACTTATGTTTTGCTTTGTTTAAAAATGATACTTTTACTCAATTTTATTGATTTCTAACCTAAACCCATCTTATACTCTGTTTCATACAAATTATATATTATTTTACTTTACTTAATTTTTAAAATAAACTCATTATTTCATTTGACACCTTACTTTTTTCAAGATTGTTATTATATTTTATTATGTCTAAATATACTTTTTGTTCATCTAAATTAATATTTATGATGGTTGTTGTACGAAGGTGATCGTTATTGTGGGCACGAGGTGTCATATGTGTAAGATTTGGAAATTGTGGTTCATGGCTTGTGATTTATGAGGTGAGGTGCCTCCGGATAATTCTTGTTGTAAGTCCATGCGTTGGGAGCGGTTTGATTATTTGAGTTTTCATCCATTTTTTCCCTTATTTGAGTTCATTTACATCTTATCGATGTTCTGATTATGTTGTTTCTTTATTACTCGTTTACTACTTGCTGCAATTTATATTTCTATTACTTCATTGTTGGTTATAAATTAATAATTTTTCCGCCGTTGGTCTTACATTGATGTTCTTTCCATTATTAGGTTATGTATATCTTGAATAGGTTTCTATGTCTAGTAGGTGTCTTGACCAGGCCTCGTCACTACTCTATCGAGGTTAGGCTTGATACTTACCGGGTACCGTTGTGGTGTACTTATGCTATACCTCTGCATACTTTTGTGCAGACCAGGGTATTCTGATTGTGTTGTTGAGAGTTGCATCTGCGTAGCAGGAGACTTCAAGGTATACCTGCTTGACTTTCGTAGGCCTTGAATCACCATCTTACTTCATTATGCTACTATTAAATTGTAAATCAAAACAGTATTGTGTTTAAAATTTCTAGTGTGTTTTAGTAGTGTTTATGACTCTGTACTTTCGGTTTTGGGAAATGTATAACTATTGGATGCTTGCGGCTATGTATGTCATTTAAAGGTTTATGATAAATGATTGAATAGTTCAATCCTGTTATTAAATCAGCATGTGTTAGGGGGTACCGTTGTGGTGTACTCATGTTACGCTTCTGCATAGTTTTGTGCAGATCCAGGTATTCTGATTATGTTGTTAAGAGTTGCATCTACACAGTACGAGACTTCGAGGTATACCTACTTGACGTTCGTAGGCCTCATAATCATAATCTTACTTCATTATGCTACTGTTAAATTATAATTCAAAACAGTATTTTATTTAAAAATGCTAGTGTGCTTATGACTCCATACTATCAGTTTTGGGAAATGTATAACTATGGGCCACTTGCGGCTATGTATGCCATTTAATGATTTATGATAAATGATTAAATAGTTCAATCCTATTATTAAATCAGCATGTATTAGGCTTACCTAGTCTTAGAGACTAGGTGCCATCACGACATCTTAAGGTGAGAAATTGGAGTTGTGACACTAAGACTCGGGTTAGGACAGTGGGAGGTGACTTTGAGCATTTTTCGGTTGTTATGGGGTTACACCAAGGATCCGCGCTCAGCCCATTCTTATTTGCCCTAGTGATGGATGCACTGACACACCATATTCAAGGGGAGTTGTCATGGTGTATATTATTCGCCGATGACATAGGTTTGATAGACGAGACGCGAGGCGGCATTAACGAGAGGCTGGAGGTTTGGAGACAGACCCTTGAGTATATGGGTTTCAAGTTGAGTAGGACTAAGACAAAATACCTTGAGTGCAAGTTTAGTGTCGATCCGAGAGTAGCAGGCATGAATGTTAGGCTTGGATTACAAGTCATTCCCAAGAGAGGCAGTTTCAAGTACCTTGGGTTGGTTATCTAGAGGGACGGGAGATCGACGGGGATGTCACAAACCGTATAGGGGTGGGTGGATGAAATAGAGGTTAGTATCTGGAGTCCTGTATGACAAGAAAGTGCCACCGCTACTCAACGGTAAGTTCTATAGAGCGGTGGTTAGACAGGCCATGTTGTATGGGGATGAGTGTTGGCTAGTTAAGAACTCACATAGTCAGAAGATGAAAGTAGCATAAATAAGGATGTTGAGGTAGATGTGAGGGTACACTAGGATGGATAAGATTAGGAATGAAGATATTCGGGAGAAGGTGGGCGTGGCTCCTATGGATGACAAGATGTGGGAAGCGAGGCTCAGATGGTTTAGACACGTACATAGGAGGAGCCCAGATGCCCTGATAAGGAGCTGCGAGCGGTTGGCGTTGGTGGGTACGAGGAGAGGCAAAGGGAGGCCTAAGAAGTATTGGGTAGAGGTGATCAGGGGAGATATAGTGAGGCTTCAGATATCCGAGGACATGGACCTTGATAGGAAGATGTGGAGGTCGAGTATTAAGGTTATAGGTTAGGAGGTAGTTGTGCATATTTCTAACTCGTACCAGTGTGAGGATAGTCTGATAGGATTTGGTCTTAGACTACTAGTGGTCAATATTTTGGTCATACTACTCTTTCGTTTTCATAGTATCGGACCTTATTTATTGGTGATTGTTTTTTCTTTTCATCTATTTACTGGTTCTTATGATGTTATTATTTCTATAATTTTTGTTGATAGTACTGATATATTGTCTCTTTTAATATTCTTGAGCTAAGGGTCTATCGAAAATAACCTCTCTACTCCCTTGGGGTAGAGGTAAGGTCTGCTTACACACTATCCTTCCCAAACCTACTTGTGAGATTTTATTGGGTTGTTGTTGTTGTTGTTGTTGTAGACTATTAGATGCAGGTTAATACTTGGTCCACATTATTGTTTAGACCCATAATTGTGGTGAGCCCACATGTAATATTTATTCAGTTAGCTTACGGGGTCTAGACCATTATTAATTGTAGGGACTCATATTGTGTTGGACAGAGGATTCATTTCTAATTGATTTTCTACTCAGTCACAAACGTCTCTCGAAATATCTCTCAAACTCTCATGAACCCTAATTATATTCTGTCAAATCTAGTGTAGAATTCGACAGTTAACATGGTATTAGAGTGTAGATTAAGGTTGATCGTCTCATCCTCTTCCAATCAATTCGGTAGATTTCGTTGGTGTTTTCGATTCCGACAGTGCTCGCACCGATTTGGGGTTTTGGGTGAAGTTTTTGGTTTTTTAAAGGATTTTCCTTGCTTATCGTTCTTGTTACTCTTACTCATTGTTTCTCCGGCTGTGTGATTGTGCTTGGATCGAATCTTGTGAATTTTATTTCAAACTAGGATTTTGTCGCTAGTTGCTGAGTTGCCGGAATATTGTTCACAAGGCTGTTCTCTTTTTCATTGCAAAAGAGGAGGGTAAATTTGTTCTCTTTCTCTCTTATATCAATTGCATGATTCTGTCTCTTGTTGCTAAGAGTTTTCTCAAATGACAAATGATACTCATGTAGCTACACCCTTTTCTTTCTCCCTCTGTTACATCTTGTGTTATTTTTCACGAGGATGACTACACATATCCTTGACACCCATTATATGTACATCCATCAGATGTGCTGGGAACCTCTTTGGTTTCTAGTCCGTTTGATGGGAGCTACTATGGCAGTTGTAGGAAAGCTATTCTGGTTGCTCTCTTCATTCGTAATAAACTTGATTTCATTAATGGTATCTCTGTAAGTCCTCCACCAGGATATCCTTTAGTACGACAATGGTAACGTTATAATGATCTTGTGGTCTCATTGTTGATTAACTCTCTATCAAAGGAAATCTCTCATTGTGCAGAATATTCTGAGTCTCCCAAGGATATTTGGTGTGAACTGGAGGAGAGGTATGAGAAGGTTGATGGTGCTAGAGTATTTGAACAATAGCTTGAGGATGAAGAGAAAAAGGTTTATCAGTTTCTTGTGGGTTTTAATGACACTTACATGCAAACTCGCAGCAATATTTTAATGATGAAACCCCTCCTATCTATTAGGAATGTGTATAGCATTTTGTTGTCTGATGAGAAGCAGAGATAGGTGTCTTCTGCATCTCAATTTTCTACAAACTCCGCCTCTTTTACTGTTGGGACTTCTAAGCCCAATTTTACCTCCAAAATTTCTTTTGAGGCTCCCAAGTCTTCTATCGTATGCAGTACTGCAAGAAGCCTGGGCACACCATAGACAAACGCTATACGTTCCATGGGTATCCTCTTAGCTTCAAGTTCATCAAAGGACCTCCCCCTAGCAGAACTGATGCATATGTTGAGGTTGACACTTATGGTGCTTCTTCTGTGCACGGTGGGTCTAATGGTTCTGCTGAGAATGACCAGTCTTTTGCCATACCTGGCCTTACCAAGGATCAATACTCCCGACTTATGATGTTACTGCAACAGTCTCAGATCTCTTCTTCCCCACATTCTCCACCTCTCTTGGGTTCTATTAACTTTATCGGTAAGCCCATGTATTATGATGGTGTGTCTTATGGAGCTTTCATGCTACCTAGTGTGAATGGCATTGTTTGGATAATAGACTCTGGAGTTACTGATCACATGACTTCCATTAAAAGTTTATTTTTTGATATTATCACTCTCCATGTTCCCTCCCTTGTGTCTCTTCCAAATATATCTATATATAATAGGAGAGGTAAAATAAAGAGAGGATGACAAGTGTCATCACCATAAATCTCAATTTTAAAAAGCAAATAAATAAATAAAGTACTTAGAAAAATTCAAGGATAGGATGACAAGTGTCATCATAGGAAATTTTTAATTTTAAAAAGCAAAATAAGTCAATAAATCTATCTATATATAATAGGAGAGGCAACACAAGGAGAGGATGGAAAATGTCATCACCAGAAAAATCTCAATTTTAAAAATCAAATAAATAAATAAATAAAGTACTTATCAAAATTCATGGATAGGATGACAAGTGTCATCACAGATAAGTTTAATTTTAAAAAGTAAAATAAATAAATAAATAAGATATTTAGTAAAATTCAAGGATAGGATAACAAGTGTCATCACAAAAAAATTTCTAATTTTAAAAAAATATGAATAACATTTTTAGCAAAATTATTAAATAAAAAACTGCATAGAATAAAACATTTAGAAAAATTAATAATTAAAAAAAGATAGGATAAATAATACAATAACTTTTTAAATTAATTAGTGAAAAGAAAAAATAATTAATATCTCTTTTTATAACAATATTTATAACCTAAGGTCGAATTGAAAGCTATAAGATTTCATCAAATAAATAATAGAATATATTTTTAATTAATGTTAAAAAAATCTTAGGAGATAATCAATTAAAAAGATAGTCAAAATCTAAGGAGAAAAAATAAGTTATTGCATATGTATCAGTAACCAAAATTTTAGGAGATATAACAAATTTTTAATTTTTCTTGCATTAAAATTTAGGAGATTTTGTTTTTTAAATAGCTTTCGCATTCCGAACTCTTGGAGCATTGTCTTGAGCAATGCCAAGTGACTTATTATTAGGATGACACATCGCTTAATGTGGATACATTTTGAATTACTTTTAAAATATTAAGTAAAGTAAATAATATTATTGATAAATTTACACAATTGTAAATTGAGTCAATAGAATAAAATTCAAAATTAAATTTTTTTAAAGAGTAAAAAACATATATCTTCTATATTATATTGAAAAGAGAGTAGCGAAAACAAAATATTAAAGAAAATAATACACTAATACAAATTTATATTAACAATGTAATATTACTAAACATTGGCTTATAGTATTAAAAAAATACATAACAAAAAAGTTAATCGATAACTATAGTAATCTCCTTTTAAATTTAATAGATATTTTACTATTGTGTATATTGTATTGAAAAATGAGATGACAATTGAAATTTTTTAAAGCAATACAATCTATAAACAATATTGATCATAATTTAATTTAACTAAATTTATTTAATATTAACAACGTATCATGCGGGTACGACTACTAGTGATTATAAAGTGAAAGTTACCAATGTTGGATCTTTAGCTTTATTTCCTAACTTAATCCTTCGTAATGTCCTTTACATTCCTAGTTTCAAATACAATATCATACCTATATACAAGCTCTTGTCTCATTGTGATGATGTTGTATAGTTTCCCAAGACTGCTTATATTTTCCAGGGCCCTGTTATACTTGGTAGACTAGACAATGGGCTCTAAAAGTTGTTTCAACTTGCAACTTCTCCATCTTGCCAATCTCCTATTAACTCTGTTTTTGTTACTTCTTGTTTTTCTATTGCTTGTTTTGTACCTGCAGTTCCTGATAATGTTGATGTTGACAATTCCTTTGTAAATACCATTGATAATTTAAATAAAATGAGTAAAGCTGAAGTTATTTGACATTATAGACTTGGTCATATTCGTTTTTCTAAAATGAAGCTTATTCCTCGACTTACTTGTGGATTGTCTTCTAAACAATCTTTCACTTTTCCCATTTGCCTTTTGGCAAGACAAACTTGGCTACCCTTCCCTCACCGTTCTATTCAGTCTATTCATCCTTTCTAACTCATACATATAGACACTTGGGGCCCTTACTCTACTCCTACTTATTTTGGGTCCAAATACTTCCTAACTATAGTAGATGACTATGCCAGGGCTACCTAGACACATTTAATAGGGGTAAAGAGCAATGCTTTTTACTTATTGAGAGCTTTTATCCTTATGGCTGAAACCCAGTTTCAAGCTAAGATACAGACTGTCAGAAGTGATAATACTTTGGAATTGGGTTCTAGCTCTTCTGGTTCTCTTTTCTTTTATGAGAAGGGTATAATTCATCAAACCTCGTTTCCTCATATCCCCAACAAAATAGTGTGGTAGAAAGGTAACATAGATATTTGTTGGGAACTGCTAAGGCTCTTTTATTTCAATCTCATCTCCCGATTAAATTCTAGGGTGATTTCCTTCTCACTGCCACTTACCTGATTAATAGATTCCCTTCTCCTCATCTTAGCATAAGAGCCCTTATGAGTTGTTGTTTGGGAAGGCTCCTATCTACACTCATCTCAAAGATTTTGGTTGCCTCTGTTACTCTACTGTGACTAAACCACATAGGGATAAATTTCATCCTAGGTCTATTCCCTGTGTGTTTGTAGGCTGTTCTTTTGTCAAAAAGGGTTAAAATCTTTACAAATTAGTTACTAAATCCTACTTTGTCTCTAGAGATGTAACATTTTATAAACATATCTTTCCCTTTTCTAAGTCTTCTTTTGCTTCATCTCCTACTCTTTCTGTCCTTTCTCCCACTTGTTTTGATGACTGCCAATTTTCCACTTCTTCTACTGCTCATGTTTCTTCTCCTAAGTCTCCTTCTTTCTTTCCTGCTTCTTCTCTTGCTCCTGGTTCCACTCCTTTACTTTTTTCTCTCAGTTCTCGTTTTACTTCTACTTATGTTCCTTGTTCTTCCTCTCCTCCTCTACTAAGAAGATCCACCAGACCTCACAATGCTCCTGGCTACCTTCAGGATTATGTCTGCACCACCCTTCCTGCTTCTCCCAGCTCTGAGTCTGTTTTCTTCAATGCAACTACTACTCAGCGTCATATTCCTGAGCCTTATACTTACTCTCAGGCATCAGCTATCTCTGAGTCGCAGGATGCCATGAGAAAAGAGTTTGAGGCTTTGGAGGTAATAGAACTTTCGAAATTGTTGAGCTACCCCCTGGAAAGAAGTCTATAGGCTTCAAATGGGTATATTAAGTAAAGTATAAAGTTGATAGGAGCTTGGAAAGGTACAAGTCAAGGCTGGTTATTAGGGGTGATACTCAGATTGAGGGAGTTGTTCCATGAGACTTTTTTTTCATTATCAAAATGTCTACTGTGAAGTCTTTAATTGTTGTAGCTATTAAACAAAATTGGCCTTTGTTTCAACTTGATGTTAATAATGCTTTCTTGCATGGGGATCTTGATGAGAAAGTTTTTATGAGGATGTTTCATGGTTTATCTATTCCTCCCTCTTCTTCCACTTTTTCTCCTTTGGTTTGCGAGCTTCTTAAGTCCCTCTATGGTTTGAAACAGGCCTCCAGACAATGGTATGCTAAACTGTCTCAGGCCCTATGTTCTAGAGGATATTCTCACTCTTTAAATGATTCTACCTTATTCACTAGAGGTTCTGGGAGTTCTTTGATAATTCTAGTTGTGTATGTGGATGATATCATATTAACATGGATTGATTTATCTGATATTTCATCTTTAAAAGACTTCAAGCATGAGCAGTTCAAAATCAAGGATCTTGGTTCTCTTAATTATTTTCTGGGAATTGAGGGTCTTTATTCTGATTCTGGGGGTTCTTCTCCATCAAAAGAAGTTTGTTCATGATCTATTGGATTCTTTTGCTTCTTCTGCTTGCTCTCGTATTGTTTGTCCTCTTTCACTCAATGAAAAGTTGAAAGCTTCTGTTGGGGATCTATTGCCTAAACCTGAGGAGTACAGGTGCTTGGTGGGGAAATTGAACTTCTTGACCCACACAATGCCTGATATTAGTTTTGCAGTCCAACATCTCAACCAGTTCTTGCAGGCTCCATGTGTTCCCCACATACAAGCTGCCTTGCATCTGTTGAGGTATTTGAAGGGTACTTCTGATTTTGGCCTTTTCTTTAGAAATTCATCTGATCTCTCTTTGAAGGTCTATTGTGATAGTGATTGGTCTTCATGTGCTGATAGTCGTAGATTAGTGACTGATTTTTGTGTGTTTCTTGGTGATTGTTTGGTGAGCTGGAAGTCTAAGAAGCAGTCTGTTGTCTCTTTTTTCTTTGCTGAAGCTGAATACAGGGCAGTGAGTAAAGCTGCAGCAGAGGTCACTTTTCTTTCTCTATTGATGGCTGATTTTGGTATTTCTTCTTCCTCTCCCATTCATATTCCTTTATATTGTGACAATCAGGCAACACTGCATATTACGCGCAATCCAGTGTTTCATAAGCGGATAAAGCATATAGAGTTGGATTGCCATTTTGCCAGGAGGCAAGCTTGGTGATGGGCCGATTAGTTTGGGACATGTCTCCAATGATGCTCAAGTTGCTGATATCTTTACTAAAGCTCTTTCTGGGCCTGCACATCATTTGCATCTTCGCAAGTTGGGGGTTTTGTCACCCTCCAACTTGAGGGAGGTTATTAGACTGTTAGATGCAGGTTAATACTTGGGCCACATTATTGTTTAGGCCCATATTTGTGGTGAGCCCACATGTAATATTTATTCAGTTAGCTTACCGGGTGTAGCCCATTATTAATTGTAGGTACTCACATTGTATTGGACAGAGGATTGATTTCTAATTGATTTTCCACTCGGTCACAAATGTCTCTCGAAACTTCTCTCAAACTCTCATGAACCCTAATTACATTCTGTCAAATTTAGCCTAGATTTCGACATTTAACAAATACTTTTTGCCAAAAAAAAAAGAAGAAAATATGATATAATTAGTTATGATAATTTTTCAGAATTGTGATTTTAATATTATAAGATTTATTATAAAAATTTTCATGTGTATTTTTATTTAAATGATATTAAGAATTTTTATGTCTAAACCAAAGATTAAGTGTNCCGAGATGCGAGGTCTTTATGACAGAGCAATTGAATGAAGCGGTGCGGAATGGCGATGGGCAATATCAGTCAGCCACAGACCCCCCCCCCCCTTATGTTATGGAACTAGTTGGTATGTTTGGACGGGATCCCGGGGGCCCCGGGTGTGTTTCGGATGGGCTACGGGCCATTTTCTTATGTTTTGGAATGCTGAATTTCTGGTGTCTGGTGTCTGATGTCCTTATACGTAATCGCGAAGATACAGACGCGATCGCGTAGGCTGATTGGTGAGTGACCCATTTTCATTATTCACGTTCACAGTGGATGGTTCGCGATTGCGAACGTGTGAATTCTGCTGCATCGCGTTCGCGTAGTGCCTTTTGTGGGGCAGTGATATTTCTTCTCTGCATTCGCACCTTCCTGCTCGCGTTCGCGTAGCTCATAATTGGCAGCTGTTATTTTTCTTCTTCGCGATCACATACAAATCTGAACGATCGCGATTCATACTACCTGGGCAGCACAATATAATTTCCAAAATTGAGGGTTTTGTCTATGTTTTTCATCTTTTGAGCTAGAGGCCTCGGATTTGGGTAATAGTTGAAGGGTTCTTCACGTGTTTGATTGGGGTAAGTGTTCTTTATCCAAAATTAATTATATTTCATGATTCCATAATTGTTTTCATTATTAAATTAGTGAATTGAATGGAAGAAAATGAGACTTTTGTAAAAATCTTTCAAAAATGTAAATTGAGGATTCGAAGGGTGATTCGATATCGGAAATTGATAATTTTCCTTTATTTTTGGAAGAAAGGAATATTATTATCTCTTCAAAAGGAAATAAGAAGAATTTCAATGCGAATATTACCGCTAATCTTTGAAGAACGACTCTCTGAAAATGGTTCAATCGTAAACATTGAATGCAAGTAAGATTTTAAAGTTTACCCCAAATTAGTATTTATGTGACGTTGATTTTGGCATCACATATATTCAAACGTTCTCATGACATCAATTATGCTTTATAGTCTAGTAGTTTGTTTGGCCAAACTACTTTGTGGGTCAAAAGTATTTCTTTTTTCTTTTTTTGATAATACATATTTTTGGATCTTTACACAACTAATCGGTCATATTAATTGTTTATTTTTTCTAATCATATACATAGATTATACATTTATTATACATAATTTTATTTATATATATATATATATAATGCATAAATTATACATATATTATACATTCATCGGCTATTTTTAGTTTAAACGGTTGAGTGTGCTGCTATTGAT
Source organism: Nicotiana otophora (assembly GCA_000715115.1). NCBI lineage: Eukaryota > Viridiplantae > Streptophyta > Magnoliopsida > Solanales > Solanaceae > Nicotiana > Nicotiana otophora. The sequence goes on from AWOL01S0001729.1 coordinate 36,853, forward strand.
TTATTTTTCACATATTCCCCATCTTGCACTTAAACTGAATTTTTAGACGAACACTTAAACTGCGGGCCCCCATAATTGTGTAAAGTCTAATAAATTCCATCTTTTATGACCAACACCAAATACAAGAAATGTTGTATGTTTCACGCACTAATAATATGCTGCCACATTATTTCTCTTTTAATGTTATTTTTATTTTCTTTTATTCACTATTTATTTTTGATTATTTATTACGGAAAAGGCCAAATATACCCATGTACTATAAGAAATTATTTAATTATATCACTCGTTATACTTTAGGTCCAAATATACACTTGTTGTAATACTATTAGTTCAAATATACCCCTCGTCCGTTAAGTTTGTCCAAGGTGGACATCCAATCCTATGTGGCGCTGACATTTGATGAGGTAGGTGCCATATGGCATGCCATCTCAGTGCCCTTAACCCATTTTACCCTCCCTTCTATTTTTTTCCTCAACTAAATTAAAATTTTCTTCCCGTGGAATAATGTTGCAGTGGATATGTGGAATGAAATACAATATTGTTTATGGTGGCGGTAATGGTGGCAATGGTGGTGGAGGGGAAGGAAATTTTAATTTAGTGGTGAAACAAAAAAAGAAGGGATGAGTAAAGTGGGTTAGGGACGCTGAGGTGGCATGTCACGTGACATCTACCTCATCAAATGTCAGTACCACGTAGAATTGGATGTTCATCTTGGACAAACATAACGGACAAATTTGAATCAACAATATTATGGCAAAGATATATTTGGACTCAAAGTATAACAAGGGATATAGTTAAATATTTTCTCAAAGTAGAGAGGAATTGATACAAACTAAGGATCCACTAAATTGTATTGAGAACCAGGTTCTCTATTAGTTCCCACAGAACACACAAACACAACAGTTATAATTAGCACAATAGAGTTTTACGTGGAAAACTCCCAACTCACGGGAGTAAAAACCATGACCTACACTCGTAGGATTTCAACTTCACTACTGAGCAAATTTCAGATTACAAACTATTGTAACTTGGAAATTAATCTCATAATCCCTCACTAACTTGTAATAACTATATTACAAGCCCCTTTGTAATAACTTTATTACAAAGCTTACAACTCCACTAATTCTATCCAAGACACAAACACAAGGTTTATGGTTTTACAAAAGGTTTCCTACACAATACTTCTAACTAAGCTAAGAGGAATTATAAGTAAATTACTTTAACAAAGGTACAACACAACTAAGAACAGATAATGACTCAATGCAGGAAACAGGTCCTTCGTTATGTTGTTCTTTGTTCTTGACGCCTTGAATGTCACTTGCAGATTGGCAACACACTTGAGAGGGAGCTTGATAAATTCTGGAATGTGCAATTGTGATGTTTTGCCTTTGCTTCATGCTAATATTAGCATGTTTGGTACAAGGGCATTCCCCATAAAGTGACCGGTGCACGGTATACACTGTTGCGTGTGGGTGGAGGCACAGTTACAGCCACTTTACAGCTGTGGGGAGTTGACTGGTATAGTCAGCAAAGGAAACGATGTCTATCTGTTCCCTCTGTTATTTCTTTGACTCTGAGTATTGGAACATGTCCCAGACTTGACACTTATTGATCTTGGACACTTTGAGGATGTAGAGGAGGTTTCCCATCTGGTTCCTAACATTAAGTTTGTTAGATCCTCAAAACATAACAAGACACATAACTTATCAATTTTCCCCTTTTTTATGATGACAAACTTATAATTGAAATTCCCCCTGAGAACTAGATTATCATACATAGTACCAAAAATAATTTTTGTATTTCCCCTGAACCTGTTGTTCCCTCTATTCCCTCTTTCAATTACTTTTCCCCCTTTTGGCCTCATAAAAATATTAGTAACAAGTAATAAGCAGAAATAAGTCTAGCACGATTAACGCATGCCACATGCGTGCACACAAACATGACTAAAAACAGAGCAGAGGAGCAAAGTATGCACAACAAAGGACATAATATTCATTAATTTTGGAAATACACAGGGAGCAGTATCATTGTTACAGAATCATCCATAATGGACATGTCTGCTTGCGAGTACCCACCGTAGCCTTTCCCAAAAGGGGTTTGAAAAACTCAAATACTTTGGTGAGTAGAAACCCGTAGGGCAGCCCATGATTACCATCCTTGAAATATACCACTTTCTTCATGTGCTCAATCATGATACCCGGAAGATTGATAGTGGAGTATGCATCCAGTGCTTCCATGAGGAATAAGTCTGCTCGTGACGTAATGGAACGCCTTTCTGCACGAGGGAGTAGATCCTTGTTCACCATCTCGAATAACAGTTGGTACACTAGAAGGAGGGCATTCTTGTGTACCCGCCCCCCCTGCTGCACTGCATCATCCATCAAGATGGCATTTCTAAAGTTTGAAGAACAAGACCCCTCAATGGAGGATATTCCTTCAGTAGGCACACCCAAGATGGTTCCCAACACAACTTCATCCAACACAAAGTCAACCCCATTCACTTTCATGCAGATGTTATCATCCTCGACTGTGAAGAAGTCGGCATAGAAACTATGCACTTCTGCCTCATACACCTTAGGACTCTCATTTGTAAACAGATAGGTCCACTGTTGAAAGTCACAAATATCAACCAACTGGCGCTTCCCTGCCATGTCAAGAATATCAGAGGCAAATGTTCTTCCCCACAACACCTTTTGTTTTTTCAGATTTTCCCTTCCTCTATTCTTGGCCACACCCACCTTGGCCATCTTGGAGGAACCGGGTTCCTCATTGGCACCAGCCTTCCGTTTTTACTGATTTTCGCACACTCTTCTCTTTCTCTGCAGATTTCTCAGCCACTTTCTTGCTAGACTCTCCCATTTCAACATTGCTAACCTCCATCACTTTCACAGATGACTCTTTCCTAGACTTTGGAATAGTAGGTTTCTTGGACGACTTACGAACTAAGGAACTGGGTTCCTTCTCCACCTCGTCATCAACGTCGATAACAAGTGCTTTAGGCACTACCTCTTCATGTACTAAATTTTCACCCTTTACCAACCTTCTCCTCTTTTTTTATTTGTTTCTTTCTTCAGAGCTGACACAAGAGCTTCCTTCCTTTGCAGCCTAGTAGTAGGTCTTTTAGGAGTGGGCGTTTTGGGAGTCGCCCTTTTACTCCTTGCAATAATGAAGCTTGCAAGGGCCACATTGTGATAGTCTTCTTTAATACCCTCATTCTCTTCCTCAGACAGAGTTCTCATCTCAAGAGCGACAATGGTTAATGGATCAGCATAAAAATGAGGGAGGGAGCGGGATCAATATTGACCTGGGGTTCTTTTGAAGAACGAGGTGTTTCATCCCAAGTAGGAGCATAGGGCTCCTCTTGGGCGGAGGGATCAGATCCCTCATGTGGTTCCCTAGTAGTACTTTCAGGTGCCGGATTTTTGACAGACACCAGTTCCCTACCCTCTCCCTATAGACTATTACCTTCCCCCTGAGACTCATTGGTTTCAGACACACCTTCATAACCACCAACCAAACATCCCTCAGCAGCTATTGACAACATATTCTCTATGGCCTCTTATTCCTTTAACCCCAAGGTAAACTCAGAAGGCACAAGAAGAGTATTACCTGTAGGATCTGCAACATTCAAATCGAAACCTGGGGTAGTCATTGCTGATTCATCACCAGTACGAACCACATCTTGTTGTTCCTCAGAACTCTCTTCCAAACACAGACTGGAAACTTCCTGATTTTCTTCTACGGGTCGTTTTGTAACGGGTAGGACGTTTGGGAAAGAAACTAACAATTTAATGGCATGGCACCTTTTTTAGCCGTTTAAAAAGTTGTGCATGAAATTACAAATTAACTACTAACCTGTGCCAAAAGAACCAGGTTCACTGACATATTTTGTTAATGCGAGCCTCATCCTTTTGCCAAAGTGCAATACATTAGCTCCTTGTTTGCTTTGCAATCGTCATGCGTGTCTACCTATAACGGTATAGAAATGAGTTAGACCTTGCCAGAAAATCACGTTTTAGCTATTTTACCTGTACATTTCTTTCATAGCCAATCATCGAGTGACCAGGTTCTCAGCTTGATTGTATCAACCCAAGTGCCAGACGATTCTTTTCAAAGTACTCTTTGCTCACTGCTTTGGTGAAGATGTCTGCAATTTGATCTTCTGTGCTGCAAAACATCATGCAGATAAGCCCTTTTTCAACATTGTCTGCGAGAAAATAATGTCGCACATCAATGTGCTTTTTTCTCTTATGCTGAACTAAGTTCTTTGCCATATTGAGAGCACTGGTGTTATCACATAGTAGTGGCACACAATCAGCAAATACGTCAAAATCCTCTGACTGCTGCTTAATCCACAACAATTGAGCACAACAAGAGGCAGCTGCCACACACTCAACTTCTGCAGTTGAAAGAGCCACTAGGTTTTGTTTTCTTGTACCCCATGAAATGAGATACGATCCCAGAAAGTGTGCCATGCCAGAAGTGCTTTTCCTATCCACCAGATAACCAGCATAATCAGCGTCAACATACCCAATCAAGTTGAAGTTATCTCCTGAAGGGTAGTAGAGAACCAGGTCCTGCATTCCCTTTAGATATCTTAGGATTCTCTTGGCCGCCTTCAGATGAGATTCCTTTGGATTTGATTAAAACCTAGCACATAGTCCCACACTGAAAATGATATCTGGTCTTCTTGTTGTGAGATACAAGAGTGACCCAATGATACCTCTATACATGGTCTCGTTCACAGGGGAACCAGGTTCATCCATGTCCAGTTGAGTGGCAATGACAATAGGTGTGTCAATGACTTTTGAGCTTTCCATTTCAAATCTCTTCAGAAGCTCTTTGATGTACTTCTGTTGACTTATCATTGTGCCCTTAGGAGTTTGCTTGACTTGAAGGCCTAAGAAGAAATTCAATTCCCCCATCATGTGCATTTCAAACTCACTTCCCATGAGCTTTGCAAACTCCTCACACAGAGAATCATTTGTTGCACCAAAGATGATATCGTCAATATAAACTTGCACAATGAGCAAGTTCCTTCCCCGTTTTTTCAGAAATAAGGTGTTGTCAATTTTTCCTCTTGTAAAACCGTTTCCTAGGAGAAATCTGGAAAACCTTTCATACCATGCGCGAGGATCCTGCTTCAGCCCATATAATGCCTTGTCGAGTTTAAAAATATGCTAAGGATGCTCATGACATTCGAAGCCAGGAGGTTTCTTGACAAAGACTTCTTCTTTTAGAAAGCTATTCAGAAATGCACTTTTGATATCTATTTTGAACAATTTGAATTCCATATGAGATGCAAATGCAATAAGGATTCTGATAGCCTCCATACAAGCAACTGAGGGAAAAAGTTTCATCATAGTCAATCCCTTCTTCTTGATTGTACCCTTGAACTATCAGCCTTGCTTTGTTCCTTGTTGTGTTCCCAAACTCATCAAGTTTGTTTCTGAATACCCACTTGGTGTACCGAGGGTCGTCACCATAATATCGAGATGAGATCTGAAGTCAGGTTATCGAGCTCAAGATTCAGGGACCGATCAACATCGAGCTCGAAGTCAATATCGAGCTCGAATCCAAATCGAACTATGATATGAAGTGGTGTAATCGAGCTCGAGATCCAGAGACCGACTGATACCGAGACCGACCGAGATCGAGCCCATGAGACAAAAGAGTTGTCGTAGCCGCACTGGGGGAGAGAATCTCGGCGGGAATTAAGGAAAAATTAATTAACTAATCTATCGTGGGATCCCCACTATGCATTTTTAATAATATACAAAGTAGTTTGTCTCACGTGACTATTATTTCTGCAAGGGAGGCATTATTCAAGATTGAGGCATCAATACACTCTCACATTTCAAAGATTATTGATATTTATACAGAAATATAGTAGAGATTATCTTTTTTTGGGCTTTGGACATTGATTCATCTTGCTTATTTATAAATCATTCTCTACTCAATTTGGTTTGTATTTCATTCCTTTTTACAGTCAATATTCGATATATTTCTACTTATTTTTCCGATTTATACCAAGTTATACCACGTATCCTTAGAACTACATATAAATTCAACTCTATCCATTTTTCGGGCAAATAGTTTAGCTCCCACCATGGGGCTAAGGATAATAGTGATTATTTGATACGAATCTTTGCAAAACACACCATTCTACACTTGCTCTTAGATGTGTCTTTGATTTCAGGTTAAAAACAACAAACTCTCAATCAATGGCCCTACCTAATGACAACGAAGCTGGCCTTCAAGATGAGAACAACAACTTGATGACCGGGGATGAAAGGCCACTCGTCGATCCCGTTGAAACTCGGGCCGCAGATCCAATCGACGTCAATTCACATGTGGCCATCGAGGCGAACCAACGTTCCAACCCCGAAAACAGGATCCATGGTGGAACTCGACCTGCAATTCGAAATACCCAAAATATTGGAGAAGATGGGATCAGCCTGCATACGATCTTCGAAATGTTACTAGCTCAACAGGTAGCAATAGATCAGTTGCAGAGCCAAACCCAGGCACCGAGCAGGGCCGATCCCGGTCCATCCCGAGAAATCACCCAAGAAACGGGGCCAGCTGTAATAAGATCAAATGAACAAGAATCGGGGACTAATCCCGAAATTATCAAGATGTTAGAGGAACTGACAAAACGAATTGAGTTAGGAGAAAAGAGGATTGAAGCAAACGACAAAAAAGTAGAAACGTAAAACTCCAGGGTTGATCAGATACCGGGGGCACCACCGCTATTGAAAGGCTTGGATTCCAAAAAATTCATACAAAAGCCTTTCCCCCTAAGCGCAGCTCCTAAACCGATCCCCAAGAAGTTTTGCATGCCCGAAATTTCTAAATATAATGGAACGATCGACCCCAATAAACATGTCACCTCTTACACATGTGCCATTAAAGGGAACGATCTAGAAGACGACGAGATCGAATCCGTACTATTGAAGAAGTTCGGGGAAACCTTGTCAAAGAGGGCAATGATATGGTATTATAATTTACTGCTAACTCTATCAATTCTTTTGTTATGCTTGCAGATTCTTTCGTAAAAGCACACACCAGAGCCATAAAGGTCGAGACTAGGAAGTTGAATCTTTTCAAGGTAAAGCAAAAAGATAACAAGATGCTAAGAGAGTTCGTATCTCATTTTCAAACGGAACGAATGGATCTACTAACGGTCACAGATGATTGGGTTGTACAAGCTTTCACTCAAGGACTGAACGAACAAAGCTCGATGGCTTCACGATAGTTGAAGAAAATTTGGTCGAATACCTGACTGTTACCTAGGCCGATGTGCACAATCGATATCAATCGAAGATTAGAGTCAAAGACGATCAGTTGGGTTCTGGGTTCGCTATTAAAAGGGACGTCGACCAAGAACCAAGGTCGAACAAGGACCGATATCGGCCGTATAATGGAGATCGTAGGGGTAGCGAACCTATACGCAACTCAGTACGAGGCGAAAGGAGAAATGATTGAGGCCAAGGGTCTCGGGGGTTGATGAACAAGAATGGGTTCGACAGGCATATCAGATCTAAGGAAGCACCAAGGTTATCAGAATATAACTTCAACATGGATGCATCCGCCATCGTGTCAACTATCGGACGCATCAAAGATACTAAGTGGCCTCGACCTCTATAGTCCCATCCAGCCCAGAGGAATCCCAATAAAATGTGCAAATATCATGTCGCCCATGGCCATAGAACCGAAGACTGTAGGCAGTTGAGAGAGGAGGTAGCCCGTTTATTCAATAAAGGGCACCTTCGAGAATGTTTAAGTGACCGGGCAAAAAACCATTTCAAAAACAGAGATTTCAATAGACAAAATGAACAAGAAGATCCACAACACATTATCCATATGATCATCGGAGGGATCGATGTCCCCCAGAGACCGGTGCTTAAATGCACTAAGATGTCTATTGTAAGAGAGAGCGATCTCAAACTCAGGATTACACACCTAAAGGAACCTTGTCCTTTAGTAAGAAGATGCGGAAGGAATCATGCAACCCCATAACGATGCACTGGTAATATCTGTACTTATGAATAAAACTCAAGTTAAACGTGTGTTAATTGATCAAAGTAGTTCGGCCAACATCATTCGATCAAGGGTCATAGAGCAACTTAGTCTGCTAGACCAGGTCGTACCCGCTACCCTGGTACTGAACGGATTTAATATGGCATGTGAAACTACTACGGGAAAGATAATCTTGCCAGTAAATGTGGTCGGGACCATCCAAGAAATGAAGTTCCACGTAATCGAGGGCGATATGAGATATAACGCCATGTTCGGGAGGCCATGGATCCACAACATGAGAGCAGTACCCTCAACCCTTCACCAGGTTCTGAAATTACCAACATCAGAGGGAATCAAAACGGTCTATGGGGAAAAACCAGCCGCAAAAGAAATATTTGTCGTCGATGAAGTGATTCTGATATCTTCACTATCATCGACAAAGGGATCAGATTCGAAGAAAGAGCACGATACCAAATAGCAATCATAAACGTCAGCCTCGACCCAACTAGAGAATTAGAAGACTGATGAAGACGATGACTATGGGGTCCCTTGATCCTTTTTGGTCCCCGATGATACCGACGCTACCCAGTCAACGGTCGAGGAACTAGAGCAAATCACGCTAATCGAACATGTGCCTGAGCGAAAGGTATACCTAGGCACGGGGTTAGATCCCGAGCTCAGGAAGAGGCTTATTCAATTTCTTATAGCTAACATGAACTGTTTCGCTTGGTCCCATCTTGACATAACAGGGATCCCACCGGAAATAGCCACCCATAGACTTAGCTTGGATCCAAAATTCCGTCCGATAAAGCAAAAAAGAAGACCCATTCCGAGGTCAAACATGCCTTCATCAAGGACGAGGTAACCAAACTTCTTAAAATAGGATCCATTCGAGAAGTTAAATACCCATAATGGCTAGCAAATGTGGTGGTAGTCCCTAAGAAAGGAAACAAACTTAGAATGTCTATAGATTATAAAGACTTGAACAAATCATGCCCTAAGGATTCCTTTCCTTTGCCTAGCATCGATCGTATGATCGATGCCACAGTCGGCCACGAGACTCTCAGTTTTCTCGATGCCTACTCTGGTTACAACCAGATACAGATGAACCCGGAGGATCAGGAAAAGACCTCGTTTGTCACTAAGTACGGTACCTATTGTTATAACGTAATGCCATTCGGTCTAAAAAATGCTGGTGCAACTTATCAACGCCTAGTAAATCGAATATTCAAAAAATAAATAGGAAAATCAATAGAAGTTTATATTGATGACATGTTAGTTAAGTCTCTGCGAGCAGAGGATCATTTAAAGCATTTGTAGGAAATTTTCAACGTACTAAAGAAGTACAATATGAAGCTCAACCCCAAAAAATGTGCATTTGGGGTTGGCTCAGACAAGTTTCTTGGTTTCATGGTGTCCAACCGAGGAATCGAGATCAACCCCGATAAAATCAAAGCTATCGAGGACATCACGGTAGTAGATAATGTGAAGGTCGTGCAAAGGTTAACGAGGAAGATAGCCGCCCTGGGACGATTCATTTCGAGATCCTCAGATAGGAGCCATCGATTGTTCTCACTGCTTAAGAAGAAAAGCAACTTTGCATGGACTCCAGAATGCCAGCAGGCTTTGGAAGAACTAAAGCGGTATTTATCGAGCCCGCCTCTGCTTCATACCCCAAAAGTGGACGAACAACTTTACTTGTACTTAGCTGTCTCGGAGGTAGCAGTAGGTGGAGTCCTGGTTCGAGAAGAACGAGGTACGCAATTCCCTATTTATTATGTCAGTCAGACCTTAGGCGAGGCCGAAAATAAATATCCACACTTCGAAAAATTAGCGCTTGCTTTAATAAGCGCCTCTAGGAAATTAAAACCATATTTCCAATCTCATCCGATACATGTTGTAACAACTTATACTCTTCGAAATATTTTGTGCAAACCCGAGTTTCGGGTTGATTGGCCAAATGGGCCATAGAAATCGGTGGATACGATATCGAGTATCGACCCCGAACCGCTATTAAATCTCAAATCTTGGCAGACTTCGTGGTTGACGTTTCGCCGGCCCTTGTACCCGAGATTGAAAAAGAGCTATTGATAAAATCGGGTACCTCTTTGGGAATCTGGACCCTTTTCACGGACGGTGCCTCGAATGCGAAGGGGTCCGGATTAGGCATTGTACTATAATCACCCACATGTAATGTAGTTAGACAGTCTATCTGAACTACAAAATTGACTAACAATGAGGCCAAGTATGAGGCCATGATTGCAGGTCTCGAACTAGCTAGAAGCTTGGGAGCAGAGGTTGTAGAGACTAAGTGTGATTCCCTCTTCATGGTAATCCAAGTTAAAGAAACTTTTGAAGTCCGAGAAAATCGAATGTAGAGGTACTTGGATAAATTACAGGTGACTTTACATTAATTTAAAGAATGGACTTTGCAATATGTACCCCGAGAACAGAACAGCGAGGCTGATGCTCTTGCAAACTTAGGTGCATCGGTAGAAGATGACGAACTCAACTCGGGGACTGTCATACAACTCATAAGATCAGTGATCGAAGAAGGTCACGCCGAGATAAACTCCACAAGTCTAACCTGGGATTGGAGAAACAAATATATAGATTACTTCAAGAATGGGAAACTTCCTTCAGATCCAAAGGAATCGAGAGCTTTGCGCATAAAGGCAGCACGGTGTAACCTGTCCGAAGACGAAACACTATTTAGAAGGACGTTCGATGGACCATTGGCAATATGTTTGGGACCAGGAGATACCGATTACATCGTACGGGAAATTCACAAGGGCACTTGTGGAAACCATTCCGGTGCCGATTCGCTGGTCCACAAAGTAATCAGAGCTGGCTATTATTGGACCGATATGGGCAAGGATGCTAGGGAGTTCGTTCGAAAATGCGAAAAATGCCAAAGACATGCCATCGGAGAGCTGCTCCACTCGGTCCTATCTCTATGGCCTTTCATGAAATGGGGAATGGACATCGTCGGCCCCCTCCCATCGGCCCCAGGCAAAGCTCAGTTTATTTTGTTTATGACTGATTATTTCTCTAAATGGGTTGAAGCACATGCTTTCGATAAAGTCAGAGAAAAAGAAGTGATAGACTTCATTTGGGACCACATCATATGTCGATTTGGGATACCATCCGAGATTATATGTGATAATGGAAAATAATTCATCGACAGCAAAGTAACTAAATTTCTCGAACATCACAAAATCAAAAGGATCCTATCGACACTGTACCATCGCAGCGGAAACGGACAAGCCAAATCGACCAACAAAACCATCATCCATAACCTTAAGAAGAGTCTGACCGCGCCAAAGAAAAATGGAAAGAAATACTACCCGAGGTTCTATGGGCATATCGCACAACATCGAAATCCAGTACCGGAGCAACGCCATTCTCGTTGGTCTATGGCACTGAAGCTCTGATTCCAGTTGAGGTCGGAGAACCTAGCCTCAGGTTTCGATATGCAACAAAGGAATCGAATAACGAGACCATGAACACAAGCCTAGAATTATTGGATGAAACATGAGAAGCCGCTCTCGTCTGATTGGCCGCCCAAAAACAGCGGATCGAAAGATACTACAATCGAAGAACCAGTCTTCAACATTTCAAAACTGGATTTGGTACTAAGGAAAGTCACCCTCAACACCCGAAATCCGAATGAAGGGAAACTGGGTCCGAACTGGGAAGGACCATATCAGGTTCTCGAAATCATCGAAAAAGGATCCTACAAACTCGGCGTGATAAACGGCAAATAACTACCGAGCAATTGGAAAGTGTCACACCTAAAACGATACTACTGCTAAGGTACGACCCTCCCATGTTCATTTGTATTTCGAAATTAACCCTTGCAGGTATTCGACCAAAAACAGGGATGGACTATTCAACTCGAAGCCTTTAGGTCTGAAAGCACGCGTTGCACTCTTTTTCCCTTAGACCAGTTTTATCCTAAATGGGTTTTTTGGCAAGGTTTTTAATGAGACAACCATTGATCGTGCTAACTTAGAACAATGCAACATTATCCGAGGCCTCTTTACAATCAACCTCGAATACTGGGGGGCCTTACCCTCGAATATATCAAGTTCGATTATCAAGTTCGATGCAAGAAAGTTACTTCATGGCAATAGGGTTTCGACAGGAAAAATTGTAAAGGCCAAATGGTCAAAACGAACCATGCCCGTGTAGTTTGCTCGAGCCCTGGCACAAAACATGAACACATGTATAATGACTTATAAAGAGAAATTTCTTCTTTATTGATATCTCATATCTCAGAAAGATTCTTCAATTTCGTGATCTATTATGCAAACAGGCTTAAGGGTCGACCATGACCGGAGTTTGAAAAATTACCCCATAAATCGAGGATTGCCAACCGAAAAATCAACGAGATCAAGCTCCGCATAAGCCTAAGGGCTACATTAGTTCGAGTTCGAGAAAACACTCACTCGACCATTAGGCCTAAGGTCTACATTAGTTCGAGTTCGAGCAAACACTCACTCGACCATTAAGCCTAAGGGTTACATTACTTCGAGTTCGAGCAAACAATCACTCGACCATTAATCCTAAGGGATATATTACTTCAAGTTCGAGCAAACACTCACTCGACCATTAAGCCTAAGGGCTACATTAGTTTTAGTTCGAGCAAACACTCACTCGACCATTAAGCCTAAGGGCTACATTACTTCTAGTTCGAGCAAACACTCACTCGACCATTAAGCCTAAGGGCTACATTACTTCGAGTTCGAGCAAACACTCACTCGACTATTAAGCCTAAGGGCTACACTAGTTCGAGTTCGAGCAAACACTCACTCGACCATTAAGCCTAAGGGATACATTATTTCGAGTTTGAGAAAACACTCACTCGACCATTAAGCCTAAGGACTACATTACTTCGAGTTCGAGCAAACACTCACTCGACCATTAAGCCTAAGGGATACATTATTTCGAGTTTGAGAAAACACTCACTCGACCATTAAGCCTAAGGACTACATTACTTCGAGTTCGAGCAAACACTCACTCGACCATAAAACCTAAGGGTTGTTTTTTACTTCAAGTTGGAGAAATCATTATCACTCTACCATTAATCCCAAGGGCCGCATTGATTCAAGTTCGAACTATTACCCCGAACCGGGGACTACGTATCAAGCTTGAAAAGGCTACTCTCTTTCAAGTTTGAGCAAATCCTTTCATTTGAAATCTATCCATTAAGCCTTGGGGCCACCTCAGTTCAAATTCAGACATTCACTCGGGGACTGCCTATAATAAACGGTCGAGTGTAATACTTACTGCCGGCCTTTACTATCTCAATCTTGGACTTTCGAATAATTATTCAACGATAAGGAACTTTTGACCTTTGTATAAATTAACAAAAAGGTAAAAGATTCGGAAGCCATAAAAGGGAAAAAGGTTTTATATACAAATCTTTTACAAAGGCAACTCGGCCCGAATGAAGTTCTTTATGAAGGCCGAAAGTAGCCTAAAAAGAAATAATAACTACCTAATTTCCTAAATGTCTTGGTCTTCATCGGAGGCCGCGTCCTCGGCATCTTTCCCACCTTCAGATTCGCTCGAGCTATCAGAGTCTTCCTCAGAGAAAGCCAGCCTTCGAGCCTTGTTTTCCTCTGCCTTGTCAATTTCAATCTCGGCCCTAACATCGAAGCCCTGAGCACTGACCTCCTCGAGAGCTTCTCTCCGAGCCTGCCATTTAGCGTGCTCAACCATGCTTTTGGCTTTGGCTTGGTTGACCTCAACATTGATCCTAAACTGGGCCACTTTAGCATCAACTCTTTTATTGGCCTCGATCACCTCAGATCTGGCCACTTCAAGTTCATCAGCCAAGCTTGCTTTATCAGAAATAGCCAAATCTAACCGATGTTGAAGTTCCTTCATCCTCTCGATTAGCCTTGAGGCATTTTCTTTCACAGATCGAAGTTGGGCCTCAGACAACTCCAACTGAGCTTGAACGACTTCCTTTTTCGAGGCAAGGATATCCATATTCTTTTTAAATTCTTCTGCCTCGGCCAGTAGCCTATCTACCTGTGAGTTGAGCCATTCGATCTGCTCGATCCTCTGCCGAACCTGCAGAATCGGATCGTTAGTGGTTATCTCCAATTCATCTTCACTATCATGGAAATTTCAGAATACCTGCTCAGCCATCTCCCCGTGCTCTTCCCGCTACTGTCAAATCTGCTCGAAGTTTCTCACTAAGAAGCTTGTAAAAGTCACTCTTCTCACTGAGGCTCCAAACCTCAACCTCGTGCATGCAGCACCGAAGCCTACAAACATAGGAAAAATGTTAGAATTAACTACATATCTAAATATGAGAGAAACAACAAAGATGCCATCGAATTACCCGATTTAGAGCATGCTGGGCCTCGTTGAAAAGGCAGGCGGGTCCTACTGCATTCATCACTGATTGATCCTCTTCGGTCACCAAGGACTGAAGGTAACTGGCAACCACCACGGGGGAAGAGAAAATTTGGGTATCTTCCGAGACGGAGAGCACTATCCTCCACCTACGATCGGGATCAACACTCGAGGCCGGGAATCGGTCCACCAGTTTCAAAACTGATGAAGACCCAGCAGAGCCCGACCATGATGCTTTCTTTGGTATCGGTAATCCATTAAACCCGATAACCTCCTCCGAGGTAGCTGACTCGATCCCATCCAGAAAATCGTAGATATCGGTCGGCTCCTGAATGCCCTCGTAGGATCGACCTTCCAACATGCTGGCCTCACGGATCATAGCATCCGATATCTGAGGGGATCCAGTAATATCGACTATCGCGAGCTCATACCTCAAGATATCTTCTGCCCGAGATGTCCTGCCCTCGGTCTCTCCCTCGACTATCTCAGCTCGAGATCGAATATTCTCGATTTTCCCTTGTTCGGGAATCACGGCTAGAACTCCCTTGTTAACCTCCGCCGATTCGGAGGATTGTTGTATAACAACATTGACCCGCACATAGGCTAACTCCTCTTCTTCTTCTTGGGGCTCATCCCTTAATCGGCAGATCGAGTCTAAAGGCATGATATTGGATCCCTCTTGGGTTTGCGAGTTCTCTTCACCAGGTTTTTCTTGTCCGAGATCGGGGAACTCAGTGCATCTTTTCTTTTCCTCTCTTTAACCTGCTTCGGGGCAGGGACCTCTTCATCCCTAGATGGGGGACTCATAACAACATCTTCTCCGAGTCCTACAAAGGAAGAAATGAGGATAAGTAAGTGAAGAAGATCGAGCTACAAACAAACTGAGAAAGAAACTTACCATGACTACGGGCCTCCCATCAACCCTTTGATAGTTCCACCCAAGCACGCTCAGAATATGGTCTCTATAGCACGAGACCTTCAACCCATTGTTTAAGGTTCGGGATCGATCTGGGCCACAACTGTAATAGAAAAGAAAGAGTGGATCAAGAAAATGAAAGGCAGTCCCAAATTAAAATGCTCGAAAGGAAGCAAATACTCACGGCTCATATTCCATCTCTCAGGAAACGACATGTCGGTGGTAGAACTCAGGTCCAAGGTTTTGACTCGAACAAACTGGCCCTTCCAACCTCGATCACAAGTTTCGTCTATACTCAAGAACGACACTTTAGTGGCTTGGCAAGCTAGCTTGATCAGCCCTCCTCGATGGATTCGGGGACTGTAAAGGCGCATAAGGTGATTGAGGGTGAAAAAATGCCCCTCGATTTTGCTTGAGAAGAATCGAAGAAGAATCACTATTCTCCAAAACGAAAGATGAATCTGGTCAAGGGTCACATCGTATCTTTTACAAAAAGTGACGATGACGGGATATAATGGACCCAACGTGAAAGAATAAGTATAGACACTTAAGAACCCTTCCACGTGGGTAGTAATTGATTCTTCGGGTGATGGGACTACCACATTCTTGTCATCCCAGTTGCATTCCTTTTTTACCTTTTCGAGAATTTTCTCGGTGATTGAACTCTGGTACCTCGAGACCGGCTCACATTGGCCCGGTACCAAAGAAGATGTTTCAACTTTGAAATCAATGACAGTCGAGCACCCTACTGGAACGAACTCCTCGGAGCGGGGCTCCGCCATATCATCGTCGCCGATAGGCAGCGATGAAGAAGCGGCCTCTTTCTGCGACACTGTTTTGGAGGTTTTCGCATTGATAAATAAAGGAAAGAGAATTGGGTTTGTTTACGATGTAAAGTATATGAAGCAGAGGGATTTTTGAAGAAGATACAAGAGCAGAGGAAAAACATTTGGGTAAAAAGTTTGGATGTCAATACAAGTTTGAATATTTATAGGCCTGATAATGACGGTTCAAAACCGGTAATTGCCGACCAATGACTAACAAACATTTAATGTCTTAGTAACTGGACCGATGGGATGTTTGTCGCATACGTCATAATCGGTCTCATCACTGATGTCATTGCCCACCTAGTTGGAATTCAGAAAATCATATCGTTTCTCGCCACATTCCTTCCGAGAAACGAGGGGACTATCTGTATACGGTCAAAATCGGGTTCGCCCTTCGTGTAATTAGTCGATATTGGAACATGATGGACCGAGGGTCATCACTATAATATCGAGATGAGATCTGAAGCCGGATTATCGAGCTCAAGATTCAGGGATCGATCAATACCGAGCTCAAAGTCAATATCGAGCTCGCATCCAAATCGAACTATGATATGAAGTGGTGTAATCGAGCTCAAGATCCAGAGACCGACTGCTACCGAGACCAACCGAGATCGAGCCAAGAGACAAAAGAGCCGTTGTAGCCGCACTGGGGGAGAGAATCCCGGCGGGAATTAAGGAAAAGCTAATTAATTAGTCTATCGTGGGATCCCCACTATATATTTTTAATAATATTCAAAGTCGTTTCTTCCACTATATAAAGAGTGGCTATTATTTCTATAAGGGAGGCATTATTCAAGATTGAGACATCAATACACTCTCACATTTCAAAGATTATTGATATTTACAAGAAATATAGTAGAGATTATCCTTTTTTGGGCTTTGGAAATTGATTCATCTTGCTTGTTTATAAATCATTCTCTACTCAATTTGGTTTGTATTTTATTCCCTTTTACAGTCAATATTCGATATATTTCTACTTAGTTTTCCGATTTGTACCAAGTTATATCACATATCCTTAGAACTACGTATAAATTCAACTCTATTCGTTTTTTGGGTAAACATTATTGATATGAGAATATGTATCAATTCGAAGGTTTGGAATTGGAGTGATTTATTATACTGGAATGGAGTACTTAAGGAAGAACACTGGATGTTGATAATTTGTAAGCAACATGTTCTGTTTAAAAACAGGGGAGAAGATTGATTTTATGACTTGCCGTTAGTTTTGAAACTTTGACTATCAGTACAATGTATTTTGCCCATTTTCTCAAACTTTAAGGTTGTTTTCTGTTCAGTTAGATATATAAAGGATGGAGTTTAAGTTTGAGGTATAGTATAAACATGTTTTTAGCCAAAATTTCCATGTTACCCTACTTCAAAAATATTTGTATTAAAACAGAGTAGGTCATTCAACTTTGAGTTTGTAACTTTAAAGTCACCTTTTTTTTGTCACATCAAAGCCGTTCAACTTTGAATTTGTTACATAAAAATTACTTTTTTATTTCTTATCACATAAAAGTCATCTAACTTTGGCCAATTTAACTAAAAATAAATATCACCTGAATATTTATATTTTATACCGAAAATATGATATGACACTTCAAAATAGCTATTTAGCTTAATAAAATATATTAAATGTAATAGATTAATTTTACAGACCTCCCATATGTTTCTCTTCGTAATATTACTCTCACGTGTGATTTATGAAATTATATTTATCTCCTTATTTTGATTTTTTTGTAACAACTTATAACGACCCGACATGTCATTTTGAATATTTGCATTCCGTTCAATGGTTCGAGGTCATGACTAGCATCATATGATGTATTATGACGTGTGTATCGTCGGTTTTGGTTTCGGGTGATTCGAGATTGATTTGGAAGAATGATTCTCATCTTAGAAGCTTTAAGTTAGAAGAGTTGACCAAGTTTGACTTTTGTGTATTTAACCTCGGATCGGAGTTTTGAAGGTTATGTTAGATCCGAATGGTGATTTTGGACTTGGGCATATGTTCGGATTTGCATTTTGATGCTTCTAGACGGTTTTGGCACTATTTGGCGAAAGTTGGCAATTTGAAGGTTTGAAAAGTTCATCGGTTTGACCGGGAGTTGACTTCGATGTTATTGGGTTCAAACTGTTGTTCCTGGAGTTGGAATAGGTTTGATATGCCATTTGAAACTTGTATGCAAAATTTGGGTTCATTCCGGATTGGTTAGGCTTGAATCGGACCCTTAGTTCGAAGTTTATGAATTTAAGAAATTGATCTTGATCGATGATTTGTGGTTTTAATGTTATTATGTGTGATTTGAGGCCTCGAGTAGGTCCATATTATATTTTGGGACTTGTTGGTATGTTCGGACGGGGTTCCGAAAGGCTCGGGTGAGTTTCCGGGCGGTTTTAGACAATTTCTAAGCCTTTTTAGTTGCTTTTTTTTTTTCTACAGAGGTGTGAATCGCGATTGCGGACCTTTGGGTCGCATTCGCGAAGAGCAAATTGCTGTTTGGGCCTTGTGAATCGCGGAAGCTATTCTCGCGATCGCGTAGAAGAATTTCTGCTGTCACAGGACTTACTTTGAAAACTTATATCTTGCAATCTACGAGTAATTTGGAAATGATCCAAAACATAATGGTTGTAGCCCTTTGTGCCTAGTTTTCAGAAAATCAAGCCGTTTGTCATTAGGTGTTTTGTATAAAACTTAATGGCCATTATACTAGAGGTTGTCTGGAAGAGTTGGACAAGCTGGTTGGAATTTGTTCATTGCGATCGCGGGAACATGGCCGCGGTCGCGAAGGGTAAAAACTATGCTGGAATGGTTTTTAATCGGGATCGCGAGGTTGGAAATGCATTAAAATATCAAATTTCAGGATTTTGAGTTTATTTTCTTCATGTTTTGAGTTCTTGGAGCATAAGTAAGGCGATTTTGGAGGAGATAAACACCCAAATGTTAGGGTAAGTAATTTTATAGTTTTTTGATTATATATTTTATTTTTTCATGGATTATTACACCTAAATTAAGGATTTGAAGAGACGAAATTGGGGGGTTTTGTCTAAACTTTCGGGGGGGGTCTAAACTTTCATAAAGTGAATAATTGAGTTTTGAAAATTGATTCGGAGTCGGATTTGAGTGAAATTAGTATGGTTGGATTCGTAATTGAATGGCTTGTCCGAATTTATAAGTTTTGCCGGGTTCCAAGGTGCGAGCCCAGTTGACCTTTTGGTTGACTTTGAGTATTTGATTAAAGATTCGATCTTTATCGTTTCGGTTTGTTTTCTATAGCATTATTTGATATTTTT
Organism: Nicotiana otophora; assembly: GCA_000715115.1. Lineage (NCBI taxonomy): Eukaryota > Viridiplantae > Streptophyta > Magnoliopsida > Solanales > Solanaceae > Nicotiana > Nicotiana otophora. The sequence continues at coordinate 56,284 of AWOL01S0001729.1, forward strand.
GAGTTGCGTTTAACTAGTTTCGAGCCGTTCGGAGGTTGATTCATGTGGGATAGCATTTCTAGAGTATCATTTGGCTTGCCCGATATTTGATTTGGTTTGTTCGAGGTAAGTAACATATCTAAACTTAGATTTGAGGGTATTTAACGTTGGGTACTATGTTATATGAGAGGTATTGGGGTGACGTACGCGCTAGGTGACGGTTGTGTATGCGTGCACCAGAGTATTCATCATTTATTATGGGATTTCTTTGCTACCATGCCTTGTTGTATCTGTGTTTTTCTAGACTTGTTTGATCATTTGAGTTCTGATTCATGTTAGAAACCATGTCTAGGCTATGTGATACTTGTTTCAGACTTGATAGAGTTGTTCTTGCCGTTTTTGAGCTATTTACCTTAAATGTACACACACTCTCATTCATGATGCTATATCCGTGTATGATATCTCTATCTCAGTACATTCTTATTTATTCCTCACATGTTGTCGATGCCTCCTAGGTGTAATATTATTGAACTGAGTAATGTGAAATGTGTTTATCTGAGACTTGAATGGTTAATGACTGAGTTTGAGCCATAGAGCCGATTTGGTATTGATTTTGAAGTGACGTGTATACCAGGGTCATATTAGTCTAAGTGTTATTGATTTGGGGCGACGCGTGCACCAGGACCCACTATTTGGACTAAGTCATTATGATTAGCACTTGAGCAGGATCCTCCCCTCTGGAGTCTGATATGCCAGCAGTGAGTGCCTTTACAGTGTTTTATATATGTGCTTTGATGAGGGAATTTATGCCAGGCACCCGTACAATGCTAAGTGTTGATGTGTATGATGGTAGGCCCTTGTGCCAGGCGCCGTGAGCGTGCTAAGTGTGGTTATTCTTGATGTTTTCGCTGTGATGCTATTTAGTTGACATATATATTTGACATGTAGGCATAGAGATGTATTTTCCTCATGCTAGACGGTGATATGGCATATGATAACTTTGGCATGTATATTTGACATGCGTCGCGCCCCGTTTTCTCGTGAAAGCAGGCTTCGACATGTGACAACTCTTTTAAGTGGGTGTTAAAAGAGAAGAGTCACTACCTAATGATTATTATGGTGCATTAGGGCACCTATTTGCAAGTAACTCTATTTGACTAGTCTACATCACCAAAGATAGGGTAAGGGCTCAAATTACCTCGAAGAGAAGGTGTTAGGCACTCTTCGAGGTTCACAACGGTGGGTCCCGACCGAAGTTTATGCTATGTGGATTATTAAGTTATAATTAAGCTAAGTGGTCATAAAAAAAGATATGGAAGTTTGAAGGTCTATTGTAACAAATGTAAAGAAAACAACATAAGATTTAAACTAAATCAGTACAAGTCTTAGAGGTTACAGGGACACAACCTCGTCGGTCTATATTTAACGACTAAGTGTGAACAACAAGCATATAAAGAGAAGAGGGGTCCTAAATTTTTTAGCCTAAAGGATCTCCCCGTGCAACATAAATAATACTTCGTAACTCCCTTAGGGTGGGGTTTGCTCATATTATTCAGCGGACATAGACTATCATCTCCTACTACCCTATTACTATGTTAAAGTTATTACTTAAAGGCGCTGTAATTCAATTCTAGGTCGCATCTCCTATGCGTGCACTACCCATCCCATTCCTATGGTCCATGAGGCTTTGGACCTACTATTTAGGTGGTTCTAGACTTTACTTAGGTTGCTCAAAATGATAAAAATTAATCGCACATTTAAAACAAATAGGACTGCACATAATAGCAATGAGCGGCTCATGTTAGCCTCCCCACATAGCAACAAAGGCATGTAAACAGATTTTAGGTTATGCAGTAGATAATTTCAGAATTAAGATGTATTTGAGTCGTTAAGTCCTATAGACATAGCTTTTATGTGATTCTGATTTCCAGCAGTGTACATGCAACATTACAAATTTAGGCTAACAGAATTGTAGATTAAAAGTATTATAATCCTGTAGGCAGGATATCTAAATGTTCATGCAGTGAGGTAATAAGACTGTTCGAAAGCCCAAGATTAACAATGCTGATCTTATAAATATGTTGTCTAAGACAAGTAATAGGCAGGATTTCTAACGGTTGACGATTGGAGCTGGTTTTACAACACTTTATCCTTATAAGCATATTTTCTAGGCGGGCAGCATAAAAGTAATAGAAAGCAGCCGATTAATTATTTAACCCTATAGTCATGGTATCTAGATGAGTATCAATAGGAGCATGTCTTTATTATTTAACACAATCTTATAGGTATGATATCTAACACATGGCAATAGAGCAAATTGAGCAAATAACCAATGATGTTTGAATCCTATAGGCATACTATCTAATAGCGTATAGAAGTGGAGCATGTGAACAAGCAAAGCACTTAGATTCTTATAGGCATGTTTTCTAATAGTGTATAGGAATAAAACATGTTGAGCGAGTGACGTGCTTGCGTTCCTATAGGCATGCTTTCTATTAGTGTACAAAAATAGAGCATGTAATATGAGATAGCAAACAAAACATTAGACCCTATAAGCATGTTTTCTACCCTTTCATGCGAGAATAGAGTATACCCGTTCCCACCCCCCCTAATTTCATTAATACCCCAATTGTTTATTTAGAAAATTATTACATGCCCAGATAATGAGTACAAGTACAAATATTACATAAAGAAACAACTGCAGGTCTGGGAACATGCCTAAATAAAAGTAACCCAATACTGGCTGGGCCTTCAACAAGTTTTCTTTAATATGAATAGTTGGCCCAGTTCCAAACGTATCTCAAACAGGTGAGTGCGTTCACTTGCATGGCCCAAGGCCATACATGAACTCATACCAAGCCCAACGATTACAGATTGACCACTCAACCAAATAAGTTAATGGAGCACACATGGAAATCAATTAAACAACCCTGAAACACACTGTCATTTCAGAAGCAAAAGTGACCGGACCGATTAAGTCAAGAACATGAGAACTAGGAGAATCAGCAAGGCTTATTTTCAATAGGGCAAATTTTACACAGAAAACAACATAAGTTCATGAGTGAGCAATTATTCATGAAAGGGAAAGGGCATAGCATGCTGAACACAGTCACACACTAGGAAAACTTCAGAGGCATGTCTATTTAATTTACAGAGTGAACATATAAAATGCCAAGTTTCAGCAATCAAGATTAAGGCATGATCTAGAATTAGTCAAAGGGACTTTGGACTTAGGAACTTTATTCATAGAAGACAGACATAGTTGTAGTTAAGAGAATATCAATTTCACATGCAAGTTTCTATCATGAGAACCTAAAAAATATAACAAACAGACTGGTGGGCATGGTCTTACAATAGTCCCAAACAGCTTAACACTGGGTGTAACCCAAAGACTCAAAATCCAAGAACTTAGGGTAGATAAGGAAAACATAACAATTTAAGGTTAATAAGACAGGCAGAATTCAAGACTTATACTAATTCACCATGTATAACAGAAGAAGCTAAATTTATTGAGATTTAACTAGAAGTTTAGGCATTGATGGAGGGTACATGATTAATAAGTCAAAGAATACAATCGTCAGAGTCACAAATAGCAGAGAAACATGTTTGGCTAGATATTAAAACAGTGTTGCAATATGGGATGATCAAAGATCAATTTGCAGGGTAACAGTAGATTACACATAAAGGGTTCAGCAAAAAGGGACACATTAAAGCAAATTCTGGGCAGGCATATTCCATAGGAGTTTCAGTGCAAGTGTTCAAAGTGAGACATGAGAAAAGGGTTCAATATTAGACAGTCAATGTAGGAGTGTAAGCATACATAAACATGACAACCTCAAACAAACATAACAGCCTAGAATTCTTTCAAATTGACTACACTAAATGAACATAAGCAAACTTATACAAATTCTGATGAAGGATTGCATAAGGAATTTAAAGCGAGGTCGACACAGTATCATATTGGCTTAGAAAGTCCATATAATACCGATGTTCAAAAGCATGAACACAAACATGGAAGAAACATAATTGTGAGGGATTAAACAATTACCAATTTGTCGATTTAAAAACAAATAGAGGAGAATCAGTAGCAAAGTAAGAACAACCACAAAAACTCAAAACCCTAGTGCATCAGAGTTCATATGAGCTTCGAATGAGCCCCAACAGTGCTCGCACTAGAGGGATAGATAGAGAGGATTCCGGTGGCCTTGGCTTTTAGCTGGCCAAGAGATCAAGTTTCAGAATAGTATAGAATAAATGAGAGTGAGAGAATAACAATTACTAAGGTCTGCTAGGGGAATAAGGGGTTTATATAGTATTGAATCAGGCGAGTAAACAAGGAAAAAAATCAAGCAAACATAAACAAGAAAATTAAAATATCACATGCAAATCAGTAAAGTAATCGAAAATGAAAGAAATCAAACTCCAAACCCTAGTTAGGATTCGATGCTTAAAAATCGGCCAACTGGTATGAAGAATCAGGCCTTTTCTTTATGTGTATGGATGAAATACTGCCTAAATCTCCAAGATTGAGGTCGATTTCGGTCCGATATGGAGATGGTACTTGCCAAAATTGGGCACGTACCTAAGTAACACCATAAACGTGTGACCAGTAGTGGAGAAATATAGATATGGTAAGAAAATAATGGTGGAATCCCATTATCAACAGGATTTGGAGAAGGATTCAAGGGAGAGGTGGCTAAGGTTCTTCAGAAGAGAGAAGAGGAGAGTAAGGGCGTTTAGGGGCAGTGTCTCAAAGAGAAATGGGTAGGGTTTCAGGGGTTTGGGATAATTAAAGGTGTAAGGTGAACGGGGATCGTTGATCTTGATAGATCAACGGTCAGGATTAAAAATAATTGAGCGGGGCGAGTCATTTAGCGGGTTGCGACCGGGTTGGACTGCAGGGGTCATTTGGTTTGGGCTAAAGGGATTGGGCCAGGGATTTTGGGCACTTGGTCCATTAAACTGGTTCGAAAATTGGCCTATTTTGGGCCAGCTTTTGAAACACCCCAAAATTAATTAAAACATTTAATAAATAGTAAAGAATATTATTTATGCAGTAAAATGCTTGAAAATAAAGACTTATCATTATAAAAAAACTATTTTAGCATAAATAATATAATAAACGCCATTATTTATAGAATATAAGCTATTATTGTGAAATTGTATAAATAGCTCAACAATACAAATGTAATTATGTAAAAATGAAGTAGAATTATTATAAAACATATATGTGAATGTAAATAATAAATTGGAAAGATTAAGTTATCACAAAGTAATTTAAAAGAGTAATTAACAAATATTTGAACAGTTTAAATTAAGAAAATCAATTCAAAGCTTCAAAATTATGGAAAATTATAGAAAATACTTATATGACTTTTGTACATTGGGTAATGATACAAAAAAAATGATATTTGAAAGTATAAAGAAATATGAGGGCAAAATTGGATATCAACAACATGTAGGCATAAAGATGTGTTTTTCTCTTGCTAGAAGGTAATATGACATCTAATTATTTGACATGTATATTTGACATATAGGCATAGAGATGTACATTGCTCATACTAGACAGTATATGATAATTGATGACTTAACATGTATGTTGACATGTAGGCATAGAGATGTACTTTTCTCGTGCTAATTGGTAAACGAAAATTCCTTAACTTCTCATCCTATCACCTTCAAACATCAGGATTTGATATTGATAAAGACTTAGAAGATTCTGAGGAGTCTAATTCATTGTATGATGTAGATGAGAACATTCAAGATTGTAATTGTAAAGACCCGAAATCCCAACCATGGGGCCGTGATGGCGCCTAATGTGTACTTGCTAGGCAAGGCAACATTAGCTAGACAAATGTTCATTTTAGCAAATTTTAAAGCATATTAATGAGAAGGTAAATTTGTGAAACTTCAAAATATATAATAAAATCCAAACATGCTGTCTAGTCTAATCCCAGAATCAATGTCACAAGCATATGAGCTACTAACAATGCTAAAAACAAGGTCTGAAATAAAAGACAACCGTCTAAATGAAGAAAACAATATAAAGATAAGAAGTGGACACAAGACAAGTGAAAGTGGCTATCTAACAACATATAGAAACATAAAGCAAGTAAACACAGTCACTAAATTGAAGACACGGATACATGGAAACATATAGAAAATTAAGGCAAGTAACGAACGAAGGCCTGAATTTAACAAGTAAATGCAAGTGACAATTAAAGTATGAACATGTAGAAACATGGAGTAAATGAAGGCATGAAGTAATTGAGGACAACAACTAAATAGCCCAATCCGCAAGCTTAACCAGTGACAACGTACATACACTCATCATTTTGCACATATGCCGTCCCCACAAATAAAATCAAGTAGAAAATAAATCAATCAAGTCCTAATTCCATCAAGTCAAGGTTAAAAATGACACTTACCTCTTTCCGCAATCAAATCAACAATCAATCACGACTTTGCCTTTCGAATAAGCTTCCAAACCAATCGAATCTAGCAACTGTTCAATCAAACAATCCAAAGTAAGCTTTAAGAACTACCCCTGAATGAAAAAGGTTCAATTTTGATCATTTTTGAAAAGGTCAACAAAAGTCAACCCAAGGCCCGCTTGGTCGAAATCCGAGATTCCGACCAAATTCCGATTACCCATTCACCCCTGAGTCTGGATATGTGATTTCTTTCAAACTCCGGCCTTAATTTGAGGTCTAAAATCTCAATTTTACAAAATTCCTGAATTCTACCCAAAACCCCTAATTTCTACCTTGGAATTCATGGATTTGACAATAAAATTCATGGAAAAGTAATTGAAATTGCTAGAGAACTAGTTAAAGTTGCTTACCAATGAATTTGGAAAGAAATTACTCTTCAAGAATCACCTATAGAGTGTTTAGGGCTGACAAGAGTGTAAATTGAGCTAAGTCCTGACTTCCCATCTTTTACCTAGTTGTTGATGACGCAATTGCGCATTCTTATTCACAATTGCAAAAAACAGATCGCATATGCAATCACTGCATTAGACCCTCAGATGTCAAAATTACACCAAAAGGCTCACATTTGCGACTACCCCCATGTGTGCAAATGCGATCAAAGCTTTGCATTTGCGAAGCTGGCCAGTATTCCCAAGTGCCGAGAATGCGACAGGAATATCGCATGTGCGGAGCTCCCCCAGTCCGCATTTGTGATCCAAACTTTGCAATTGTGAAGTGCCCTTTCCCCAACCCTCTTCGAAAATGCGAGTAGCCACTCGCAAAAGTGAGGCTCGCATTTGCGAGAAGTACCTCACATATGCGAGATCTGCAGGTTTGCATAAGCAACAACTATGCATCAATTGTTCCAGATCAATCCGCAATACATCCGAAACTCACCCGAGCCCCTCGGGCTCTAAACCGAACATGCAAACAAGTATAATAACATCATAGAAACTCGTTCACTAACTCAAATCACTAAAATAACATCCAATTCCAATAATCGATCATCAAAACTCAAGATTTCAACTTAAAAACTCATTTTTCACAATCTTTCTCATAATGTGCCGAAACGCGCTCCGATCACCCAGGATCCAAACCAAACGTATGTACAAGTCCAAAAAATATCATGCGTACCTACCTGAATCGTGAACACACCTATCGGAGGTCGTTTACCAAAAGTATTAACCGTGGTCAACTCAAACCTTATTTTAATTAAAAAGCACTTTTTCTTCAAAATTTTATGTAAAAGCTTTCTGAAAACTGACACGGACCATGCAAAAAAACCAATAAACATCAAATGCAACTATGAGAGGTCTCATAATACAGAACTTAAGGCTAGTACTCAAAATGACATATTAGATTGTCCCATTCTCCACCTCTAAAAGAAACGTTCGTCCTCAAACGAACATAGAAATGTATCTAAATTGGTAAACAGGTAGGGGTATCTACTCCGCATGTCTGACTCGAACTCCAATGTAGCCTCCTCGATCGTCTGACCTCTCCATTGTACTTTCATATAAGGAAAACTGTTGGATCTCAACTTTCGAACCTGGCGGTCTAGAATAGCCACCGGCTTTTCCTCATAGGTCAAATTATCATCAAGCTGCATCGTGCTGAAGTCCAAAACACGTGACCTATACTCATGGTACTTTCGAAGCATGAAAACTGTAACGACATGACCGGTCATTTTGAGAGTTGTAGCTTTGTTTCCCTATTTACTGCTCCTTTTACACTTTATAACTATTATGTGACTTGCCGGGGTAGTCGGTTCGGGTCCGGTGGGGTTTTGGAAGGAAACGAGATACTTAGTCTCATAGTTGAAAGCTTAAGTTGAAATGGATGACTGGATGTTGACCTATGAGTAAAGGACTCCGGAATGAAGTTTTGATGGTTCTGTTAGCTCTGTTGGGTGATTTTGGACTTAGTAGCATGTCCGGATTGTGGTTTGGAGGTCCGTAGTGGAATTAGGCTTGAAATGGGGAAAGTTGGATTTTTGGAAAGTTTGACTGGGAGTGAAATTTTTGATATTGGGGTCCGAATCCAATTCTGGAAGTTGGAATAGGTATATAATGTCAAATGTGACTTGTGTACAAAATTTAGGGCCAATCGGACGTGATTTGATAGGTTTCGGCATCATTTGTAGAAGTTGGAATCCCTTAGCTTCAACAGGCTTGAATTGGGGTGTGATTCGTATTTTTGATGTGGTTTGAGGTGATTTGAGGGCTCGACTAAGTTCGTATGAGATTTGTGGACTTGTTGGTATGTTTGGTTGAGATCTCGGGGGCCTCGAGTTGATTTCGGATGGTTAACGGATCGAAAATGGAACTTGGTGCATGGCTAAAGCAGGGGTTCTATTGGTGTAATCACACCTACGGAGCTTTGATCGCAGATGCGAGCTCGCAAGTCCGAGCAGATGCGGCCAAGATTGGGGAGGACTGTGGTTGCAGGTTTGAGGAGTTTTCCGTATCTGCGTGGCCGCAGGTGCGGTGTGAAAGGTGCAGAAGCAGATGGTGCATAGGTGCGATGGGGATTTCCGCACCGGTGATTGAGCAGATGCGGAGGGTAGGACCGCAGAAGAGGAGGCCCATCTCTAGTGGTTCATCGCAGAAGCGGGTGGATTGTCGCTTCTGCGACGCCGCAGATGCGGTCAAGTGTCCGCATAAGCGGAAAGCTTGGGCGGATTATTAAAAACAAGGGTTCGCGATTTTGGCTTCATTTCCAACATTTCAAGCACGGATTTGGGCGATTCGTGAGAGGAGTTTCGAGGGGTTTCTTGAGGTAAGTCCCTTATGCTCATTTTTGATCAATAATCTTGTTTCCCCATTGATTTTCCACCTAGTTTGTGTGGTTTTTAGGTGGAACTTGGAAGTTTGAGGCTAGGGATTTGGAGAGTTTGATTTGGGGTTTTGGGTGACGATTTGGTGTCGGATTTTGGTAAATTTGGTAGGGTTGAACTCGTGGTTGAACGGGCTTTTGAATTTTGTGAATTTTAACAGATTTCAAGACGTGGGCCTGGGGGCCGGCTTTTGAGTCGATTTTTGCCTTTTGATTAATAACTTAGTATTTTTCTTCTGGAAATGTTTCCTTTAGCCCGTGTTGATTATATCGAACTGTTTATGGCTAGATTTGAGGCATTCAAAGACCGTTTCGCGAGGCAAGGGTGTGTTGGAGTAGATATTTGCTCGGATTGAGGTAAGTGACACTACTAAACTTGGCTTTGAGGGTTCGAAACCCCAAATTATGTGTTATATTGTTGATGTTGAAGTGGCGCACATGCCAAGTGACGGGTGTGTGGGCGTGCACCGTAAGAACTATGACCTAGTTGATTCCATGGAGTTGTATAGTGGATTTATCTTGTGGAGCTATCAATCATGCTAGAAATCATGTTTAGGCTATTGCTGGTACTGTTGAGACCCATATGGGTCGTTTCCTTGTTGTTCACTTATTGATTACTCAGTCATATGTATTTATTGCATATCATTTCTCAGTCTCTGTTGCTATTTATTGCTATGTCATATTATCATTTTGGGCTAGTTTCTCGACACTGTGAGCCCGAGAGAGAGAGAGAGGCTGGAGAGATTGATGACTGAGTAAGGCCGAGGGCCTGATTGAGAGTGACAGTTATGGGATCGGGCTGCACGCCGCAGAATGTTTATTGATTTATGCTTGGATCTGGCTTATTATAGCGCTTGGGCTGAAGGAGCCCCTCCGGAGTCTGTACACACCCCCAGTGAGCGTAGTTGATTATATTGAGGGATGGATCTTCCCTGAACATGGATCTTGTCCGAATCATTTATATTCGGGGATGGATGTTCCCCTGGGCTGGATTGGCCTTATACAGTACTGAGTGACTGACTGTCAATTGAGGTATATATATATATATATATATATATATATATATATATATATATATATATATATGTGTGGGATAGATCTTCTCCGGGCTGGATTGGCTATATACAGTACTGAGCGATTGAGTATTATGAGAGTGCGAGTACACGAGACTTTCAGTGTGGTGCATCGCATACAACATGTGCATTGGCATGTATATGTAGAGAGGTCATACTTCTCATATCATTCAGAATTTGATCTATTTTACTTGAATTGAGTTTAACTATTGAACTTAGAAGCATGATTAAATTCTTGTACTGTTATTTTCACGTTGAACTGTACCTGCTGAGTTCGTCACTACCTTTCTGTACAAAGGCTAGATTTGTTACTTATTGAGTTGGTTGTAATCACGCTACACCCTATACATTGTGTGCAGATCCAGTGCTTCCGGTCACAGCGGTTGCTGAGTTGTGGAGTTCAGATTCTCGGAGACCATCGAGGTAGCTGCTTGGCGTTTCGCAGACCTTGTCTCTCCTTCCCTATCTTTCCACTTATTTTATTTAGCTTCAGATTATTATAGACAGTATTTTCTAGACTTGTGATGTATAGATGCTCATGTACTATGTGACACCCCGATAGTTGGGAACTTCCACATTGTGTTTTGGGTTTCTATCCCGTTTATGAGAACTTCTATTTTTAAGCTCATTTAATTTGTTTTTCTGTTAAAAGTGTTGGAAATAGTTTTAAATGTCGGCTTGCCTAGTACCACGATAGGCGCCATCATGATAGGTTAGGATTTTGGGTCGTGACAAGTTGGTATCAGAGCCTAGGTTACATAGGTCTCACGAGTCATGAGCAGGTTTAGTAGAGTCTTACGGATCGGTACAAAGACGTCTGTACTTATCTTCGAGAGGCTACTGAACCCTTAGGAAGCTTCACATTCTTGTATTCTTTTTGTGCGGATATTTTGATTCCGGTCACTAAATTTCTGTTGTTCTATTCTCTCACAGATGGTGAGGACACGTGCTACCGGGCAGGACGGACAGCCACCAGTACCACCAGCTAGGGCCACGAGAGGTCGAGGTCGTGGTAGGGGCCGCATTAGGGGCAAATGTGCAGCTCGTATAGCAACTAGAGCAGCACCTGCAGATCCACTAGTTGCTCCAGCTCAGGAGCTGGTTCCAATTGTGGTTGAGCTAGTGGGGCCAGCTCACGCACCAGCTATGCCCATCGTGATTCTAGGCCTGCGGGAGGCGTTGGCCAAGATATTGACTATTTGCACTGGCCTTGCTCAGGTGGTTTCGGCTCAGGCCGCACCAGCCACTTCTCAAGCCGGGGGAGGTACTCATACCCCCGTCGCCCGTACTCCAGAGCAGATGATGCAGGGACTTCAGACATTGGGGGTACTACCAGCCTAACCGGTTGTAGCTGCTCAGGTCTAGGTGGTCCTCGTTATGGTTGATGATGGACAGAGTAGACTTGAGAGATTTGGGAGGGTTCAGCCTCCATCATTTAGCGGTGCGGAGTCAGAGGATGCTTAAGGCTTCTTGGATAAGTGCCAGCAGATTCTTCGCACGACTGGTATTCTGGAGACCAGTAGGTCTCGTTCACTACTTTTCAGTTCACTGGGGCTACCTTGAGATGGTGGGAGGCTTATGAGAGGTGTAGGACGGTCGATGCAGCACCACTTATATGGCAGGAGTTCTCCATTATTTTCTTGGAGAAGTTTGTGCCACAGTCTCGCAGGGAGGAGCTGCGCAGACAGTTTGAGCAGTTACGTTAGGAGGGCATGTCTGTGTCATAGTATGAGATGAGAGTTACTGAGTTGGCTCGTTATGCAGTTTGGTTGGTTCCCACTGATAGGGAGAGGATTAGGAGGTTCATTGATGGCCTCACATATCAGTTGCGGTTGCTTATGACTATGTAGTAGGTGTGTGGTGCTACTTTCAACAAGGTAGTGGTCATTGCTCGACAGATAATGATGGTCCGTAGCCAGGAGCGCGGAGAGAGGGAGGCCAAGAGGCCTCATAGCTTGGGTGGTTTCAGCGGTGTCCCTTTTGGGGGTCAGTTCTACCACGGTAGGGGTCGTCCTTATTGGCATGCTTAACCGACTTATCCAGCTCATCGTGGTGCATCATCCAGCCATGGTTCATAGAATACTCATCAGGGTCAGTCATCTCTCAGTTCCCCTCCATCTTAGAGTTCACCCCATGCTCCTTCAGTTCAGGGTTAGTCTGCACCGGGTGATTTTAGTGCGTATTCTAGTTCTCAGGGTCCGCCTCAGTACTTGCCGCCGTATTTAGAGAGGGGTTGTTTTGAGTGTGGAGATTTGGGTCATATAAAGAGATATTGTCCCCTTCTTTCGGGAGGTCCAGCTCAGTAGAGGAGTCAGAGTACGACTTCAGCACCAGTTACTTCACCACTCGCCCAGCCAGCTCGGGATGAGGCTCAGCCATCTAAGGGTCGCCCAAGAGGTGGAGGTGGCAGCCAGGCCCGATTATATGCTATTCCTGCCAGACCATATGCTATTGCTTCAGATGCAGTGATCACATATATTGTCTTAGTATGCCACAGAGATACCTTTGTATTATTTGACCCTGGTTCCACTTATTTGTATATGTCATCGTATTTTGCTCATTATCTGGATATGCCCCATGAGTCCTTAGTTTTATCTGTTCATGTATCTACGCCGGTGGGCGATACTATTATTGTGGACCGTCTATATTAGTCGTGTGTAGTGACTATTGGAGGATCAGAGATTAGAGTAGATCTCTTATTGCTTAGTATGGTGGACATTGATATGATCTTGGGTATGGATTGACTGTCTCCATGTCATTCTATTTTGGATTGTCACGCTAAGACTGTGACATTGGCGATGCCGGGTTGCCAAGGATCGAGTGGAGAGGATCTCTTGTAACGACCCGACCGGTCGTTTTGAACATTTGTACTTCGTTCGATTGTTTGAGGGCATGAGTAGCTCCGTATGATGTACTTTGACTTGTGTGAATCGTCGATTTTGGGTTGCAGGTATTTCGGAATCGAATTGGAAGAAAGAAGTTTATTGTTGAAGCTTTAAATTGGGAGAGTTGACCAAAATTTGACTCTTTAGCATTTGACCCCGGATTGGAATTCGGATGGTTCCATTAGCTTCGTTAGGTGATTTTGAACTTAGCAGCGCGACCAGAATGTAATTCGGAGGCTCGTGGTAGAATTAGGCTTGAATTGGCAAAAGTTGGATATTCGGCGATTTCGGTCGGCAGTGGAAAAATTGATATCAGGGTCGGAATGGAATTAAGGAAGTTGGAGTAGGTTCGTAGTGTCATTTGTGACGTGTGTGCAAAATTTGAGGTCATTCGGACGTGGTTTGGTTGGTTTCGGCATCGGTTGCCAAATTTGGAAATTTAGAAGTTCTTAGGCTTGAATCCGAGGGTAATTTGGTGTTTGGATGTGGCTTGAATCCGAGGGTAATTTGGTGTTTGGATGTTGTTTTGATTGATTCGAATGTTCGATTAAGTTTGTATGTTGATATATGACTTGTTGGTATTTTTGGTTGAGGTCCCGAGGGCCTCGGGGTGATTCCGAGTGGTTAGCGGATTTGTCAAAGTTGGAAAATACAGCTGAAGCTGCTGCTACTGCTATTTCCGCACCTGCGGAAGGAGGAGTCACAGGTACAAGGTCGCTGGTGCGTTTGGGGAAGCCGCAGATGCAGAAATGGAAAGCCAAGGCCGGGAACGTAGGTGCGGATAATTAGCCGCATCTGTGAGCCCGCATGTGCGAGGCCTTGAGCGTAGATGCATAAAGGAAGAGTTGGGCCGGTTCCGCAGATACGGAAGTGTTATGCAGGTGCGCGCCCGCAGGTGCGGAACCTGGGGTCGCAGGTGCAGAATTGAGGGCTTAAGTGGTTCTCATAGGTGCGAGGATTCGACCGCAGGTGCGGTTCCGCAGGAGCAGTTCTGCAGGAGCGGACATATGGCCGCAGGTGCGACTGTGCTGGGCAGAAAAGCCCCAGCTTGTGTGTTTTGTCTTCATTTTTCATTTTTTGATTTGAGAAACTCGGGAGAGAGGCGATGTTTTGAAGGTTTTCAAGGAGCAACGTTGGGGTAAGTGATTCTAACCCATAATGGTATAAATTTCGTGAATCTATGGCGCCTTGCTCATCATTAATTAGTAGGATTTTGGAGTGAAGGTAAGGGGTTAGGGCTTGGAATTCTAAAGAGTTTAATTTAAGGATTTGAGGTACCAAACGATGTCGGATTTTGATGAATTTGGTATGGTTAGACTCATGAGTGAATGAGATTTCTAGTTTTGTAAATTTTGTCGGATTTCGAGACGTGGGCCTGGGGGGCGGGTTTGAGTAAATTTCGGGTTTTGGTCTAATTTGATAATTTTTCTTGTGGAATTCATTCCATTAGCTTATATTGATGGTATTGTACTGATTGTAAATAGATTTGGAGCATTTGGAGGCCGAGTCCAGAGGCAAGAGCATTGCGGGGTAGAGATTTGACCGGTTTCAGGTAAGTAACGATTGTAAATCTAGTCATGAGGGTACGAAACCTCGGATTTTGTATCATTCTACTATTTTTGGTGACGCATATACTAGGTGACGGGCGTGTGGGCGTGCACTGTTGGGGATTGTGACTTGGTCCGTCCCATAGCAACTGTAAAGTTGCATACTTTATTGAAACTATATGATACTTATATGTTTTAGAAAGAGTTTCTGTAAATTGGGTTGCATGCCATGTTTAGGCCTTGTGCCAGTGTTGTTTGGACCTTAGGGACCTTTTATTACTATCCTCTTACTATTTTCGATTGAAAATCTATACTAAGTCATGTTTATACATGTTTACCGCATAACTCAGTTTTATGACTCTATTTCGATGCATATAAATGTTTTGGGCCGAATACCCTATTTTACTGAAATGCCCGAGTGGCTTGAGAGGTTTATGATTGAGTGAGGCCGAGGGCCTGATTTGTGAGGATATTTATGGGATCGGGCTACACCGCAACATGTTTGATATAGGCCGAGGGCCTGAGTGATTATTCCATAATTTGGCTTGATATAGCGCTTGGGCTGAAGGAGCCCTTTCGGAGTCTGTACATACCCCCAGTGAACACAGGTACCTACTGAGTGCGAGTGCCGAGTGCTGAGTGACTGGGAGGCATGAGTGATTGTGAGCTATACCCGAGTGGCAAGAGTGATTGTGAGGTAGCCCGAGTGGCAAGAGTGATTGTGAGGTATGCCCGGGTGGAACGAGTGACTGTGAGGTTTGCCCGAGGGGCTGTTTATGATTTCATCATTTTGCTCACATTTGCATTTTTCCTCTGTTGAAAACTGTTGAAAAATATCTTTAAATGATTTTACTGGAACTGGGTTTGAACGAGATGTTTGATTTAAATCGTGATTTTAAAAGTATGAGATATTCTACTGAGATTTTCCTGATATGAACGTTATATGCTTGATTGCTCGTCACTACGGCTCAGTCTTTATTTATTGTTGTTACTTACTGAACTGGAGTACTCACGTTACTCCCTGCACCTTGTGTGCAGATCCAGGTGTAGCTGGACACGATAGCGGTTGTTGATTATTCTGGTTGCAGATTCTTTTCCTCGGAGATAGCAAGGTAGCTGCTTGGCGATCGCAGCCCCTGCTTTTCTCCCTCTTATCTTCCTCTAGTTGTATTTAGCTATTTTTCATGCTGTTAGCCTTGATATTGTTAGACAGATTGTAGTAGATGCTCATGACTAGTGACACCCCGATATCGGGATTTATTTTCTTTTCTGCACTTTCGTTTTGATTTGAACTCCTTTGCAAAGGTTTTTATGTTAAATAGCATTGAAATTATCTTTGAAATGAAAATATCCGTTTGTTTTGGAAATGAGTCGGCTTGCCTAGTTCCACGATAGGCGCCATCACGACAGGGGTTTTGTTTGGGTCGTGACATCTCTAGACTATGTTCCCCGCAAAGTGATTTCATATTTGAAGGCACAACGGATGGTTGGGAAGGGTTGTTTATCTTATTTGGCCTTTGTGAGGGATGTTAGTGCTGATACTTCTTCAATTGATTCTGTTCCAGTGGTGTGAGAGTTTCCGGATGTGTTTCCTGCAGACCTTCCTGGTATGCGACCCGACAGGGATATTGAATTTGGTATTGACTTGGTGTCGGGCACTCAGCTAATTTCTATACCTTCGTATCGTATGGCACCAACTGAGTTGAAAGAATTAAAGGAGCAACTTCAGGAGCTTTTTGATAAGGGGTTTGTTAGGCCTAGTGTGCTTTGGGGTGCACCAGTTCTATTTGTGAAGAAGAAGAAGGATAGTACTATGCAGATATGCATCGATTATAGGCAGTTGAACAAAGTTACAATCAAGAACAACTATCCGTTGCCGTACATTGATGATCTATTTGACCAGCTTCAGGGAGTGAGGGTGTTCTTTAAGATTGACTTAAGGTATGGGTATCACGAGTTAAAGATTCAGGACTCGGATATTCTAAAGACGGCATTCAGAACCCGTTATGGTCATTATGAGTTCCTTGTGATGTATTTTGGGCTGACCAACGCCCCAGCAGCATTTATGCATCAGATGAACAATGTATTTCAGCCTTATCTTGACTTGGTTGTCATAGTGTTCATTGATGACATCCTGGTGTACTCTTGTCTCCAGGAGGAGCATGCCTAGCATTTGAGGATCATGTTGCAGCGGTTAAGGGAGGAGAAGATTTATGCTAAGTTCTCCAAATGTGTGTTTTGGCTGAGTTTAGTGGCATTCTTGGCGCACGTGGTGTCCAGTGAGGGGATTCAGGTAGATGCGAGAAGATAGAGGAGGTTTAGAGTTGGCCCAGACCGTCCTCAGCTATAGAGATTCAGAGATTTCTCGTCTTGGCCGGTTATTATCGTCGCTTCGTGGAAAATATCTTGTCTATTGCATCGCCATTGACCAAATTGACCCAGAAGGGTGCTATTTTCAGGTGGCCGGATGAGTGTTAGGAGAGCTTTCAGAAGCTCAAGACTGCCTTGACCACAACTCTAGTTCTAGTTCTACCTTTAGATTCTGGTTCTTATACAGTGTATTGTGATGCTTCTCAAATTGGTATTGGATGTGTCTTGATGCAGGAGGGTAGGCTGATTGCTTATGCTTCCCTCCAGTTGAAGCCTCATGAGAAGAACTACCCTGTCCATGATTTGGAGTTAGCTGCCATCATTCATGCATTGAAGATTTGGAGGCATTATCTCTACGGTGTGTCTTATGAGGTGTTTACAGATCATCAGAGTCTCCAGCATTTGTTCAAATAGAAAGATCTAAATATGAGGCATCGGAGATGGTTGGAGCTGCTAAAGGACTATGATATCACTATTTTGTATCATACCGGAAAGGCTCATATGGTAGCCGATGCCTTGAGTAGAAAGGCGGTGAGTATGGGTATCCTTGCATTCATTCCTGTTGGTAAGAGACCTCTTGCAGTTGATGTTCATGCCTTAGCCAACCAGTTCGTGAGATTAGATGTCTCGGAGCCCATTCGGGTTCTAGCTTGTGTGGTTTCTCGGTCTTCCTTATATGATCTCATCAGAGAGCGCCAATATGATGATCCCTATTTGCTTGTCCTTAAAGACACGGTTCAGCACGACAATGCTAGAGATGTTACTATTAGGGATGATGGGGTATTGAGGATGCAGGGATAGATTTGTGTGCCTAATGTGGATGGGCTACGTGAGTTGATTCTTGAGGAGGCCCACAGTTTGCGGTATTCCATTCATCCGGGTGCCGCGAAGATGTATCAGGACTTGAGGCAGCATTATTGGTGGAGGAGAATGAAGAAGGATATAGTGGGGTTTGTAGCCTGATGCCTCAATTGTCAGCAGGTGGATTGCTTTAGAGGCTAGAGATCCCAGAGTGGAAATGGGAGCATATCACCATGAACTTTGTAGTTGGGCTCCCACGGACTTCGAGGAAGTTCGATGCTATTAGGTGATTGTGGATCGGCTAACCAAGTCCGCGCACTTCATTCCAGTTGGGACTACCTATTCTTCGGAGCGGTTGGATGAGATTTAGATATGAGAGATTGTTCGCCTTCACGGCATGCCAGCGTCCATCATTTCATATCTGGGTACGCAGTTTACATCGTAGTTTTGGAGAGCCGTGCAGCGAGAGTTGGGTACCCAGGTTGAGTTGAGCATAACATTTCACCCTCAGATAGACGGACAGTTCCAGCGCACTATTCATATATTGGAGGACATGCTACGTACTTGTGTCATTGATTTCGGGGATTCTTGGGATCAATTTCTACCGCTTGCAGAGTTTGCCTACAATAACAGCTACCAGTCGAGCATTCAGATGGCTCCGTATGAGGCTTTGTATGGGAGACCGTGTAGATCTCTGGTGGGTTGGTTTGAACCGGGTGAGGCTAGGCTATTGTGTACTGACTTGGTTCAGGATGCTTTGGACAAGGTTAAATTGATTCAGGAGTGGCTTCGTATGGCACAGTCTAGACAGAAGAGTTATGCCAACAGGACGGTCTGTGATGTCACTTACATGGTTGGGGAGAAGGTTCTGCTCAAGGTTTCACCCATGAAGAGTGTTATGAGGTTCAGGAAGAAGGGCAAGTTGAGCCCTCGGTATATTGAGCCGTTTGAGGTACTTTAGAGGATCGGGGGGGAGGG
>AWOL01S0001729.1:77320-103102 GCA_000715115.1 Nicotiana otophora
GGGGGGGGAGGGGGTGGCTTACAAGCTTGCCTTTCCACCTAGTTTGTCAAATGTGCATACAGTGTTTCATGTTTTTATGCTCCGGAAGTATGTCGACGATCCGTCTCATGTTTTGGATTTCAGCATGGTTTAGTTGGATGGTGATTTGACTTATAATGTGGAGCTGGTGGCCATTTTGGACCGGCGGGTTCGAAAGTTGAGGTCAAAGGACATAGCTTCAGTGAAGGTGCAGTGGAGAGGTCATCCAGTTCAGAAGGCTACTTGGGAGACTGAGCGGGAGATGCGAAGCATATATCCACACCTATTTGAGACTCCAGGTACGTTTCTAAACTCGTTCGAGGATGAACATTTGTTTAAGAAGGGGAGGATGTAACGACCTGGCCGGTCGTTTTAACAGTTGTAGCCCCATTCCCCAATTTACTGCTCATTTTGTACTTTGTAGCTGTTATGTGACTTACCGGGGTAGTCGGTTCGGATTCGGAGGGGTTTTGGAAAGAAATGAAACACTTAGTCTCATGGTGTACTCATTCTACGTATTTGCACATTTTTGTGCAGATCCAGGTACTTCAGAGTTATTTGATCATTAGCTAGCTGATCGGGCACTACTGTGGATACTCAAGGTATATCTCTCATCGCGTTCGCAGGCCTCAGAGTCACCTTCTGAAATTTTTACTTTGTACTATTTAATTCTATTTCGGAATAGTTGTACATAGAGATTTCTAGTAAACTCGGTAGAGCTTATGACTTGTACTACCGATTTTTGGATACTGTATCATACTTGGGATTGTTGGCTTATTATAGAAATTTCTCGTTCTTGCTTAATAGTCGATTGATTAATATGTGTTATAAATTCAATAAGTGTTAGGCTTACCTATTCATAGAGTCTAGGTTCCATCATGAAATCCTACGGAGGGAAATTAGGGTCGTGACAAGTTGGTATCACAGATCTAGGTTCATATGTGTTACGAGTCATAAACAAGTTTAGTAGAGTCTTGCAGATCAGTACGGAGACATCTGTACTTAGCTTTGAGAGGCTACATAACTATTAGGAAAACTCCACTTCTTTCAATCCTATCGTTCGAGTTTATTGATTTTGGAGTTTGAGCCTTTGTCATTTTATTCTCTCATAAATGGTGCGAACATGAGCTGTAGTTACTGATGATGCTACCCCCAAAGCCAGTGTTGCTAGGGGCCGGGACTGAGGCAAATGCCGGGGAGGAGTACATGTTATAGATAGAGGGCCTGCTAGAGCAGTAACTGAGGAGCCACCAGTGGCTCCGGTTGGGGGGCAGGCACCAGAGGCGCCTGTTACTACTGGGGGACTTTACAGACTGAGAGAGGAGCTCAGACTCCCGCCGCCCATACTCCAAAGCAGCGAGTTACATTGGTCTGGTTCCGGGTGTCATGCCAGCACAACCTGTTCTTTCGGTTCATCCTGAGGTCCGGCCATGGGCATTTGAGGTGGAGCAGCTGAGACTTGAGAGATTCAAGAAGTATCGTCCTCCTACTTTCATTGGCTTAGCTTCAGAGGAAGAACACAGTTTGCTAGAGAAACGTGATCATATTCTCCGCACCATGGGTATGGTGGAGATGAGCGGGGTTGTTTTTACTATATTCCAGCTATCGCGAGCAGCGTATCAGTGGTGGTGGGCTCACGAGGAGGGTAGCCCAGCCGATGCAGCTTCACTTTTATGGACTCAATGTTCAGAGATATTCTTGAGAGAGTTTGTTCCCCAAACTATTCGGGACGTATGGCGTGTAGAGTTCGAGCTGCTACGCCAGGGTACTATGTTAGTGTCAAAATATGCTGTTAGTTTTAGTAATTTGTCCAGGCATGCACCTACTTTGGTTTCTACAGTTAGAGAGTGAGTCTGTATGTTCGTTGAGGGACTCGGTTATGGTATTCGAATCAACATGGCTCGGGAGTTGGAGATGGATATTCTATTTCAGCAGGTGGTGGAGATCGCTCGCAGATTAGAGGGTATGCAAGGTCAGGAGAGAGAGGATAGGGAGGCTAAGAGGCCTCATGGACCGGAAGGATCTACTGATCCCTATTTTGGAGGCAGGGTACGTCATGGTAGAGGTTTTGTGGGTTAGCAAGTTTAGTTTGCACTTCAGGCTTCACATGGTATTTCAGATATCCATGGGTCCTAGAGTACTTGTACCGGACATCTTCCACAACCATGTTAGTGGAGAGGTTTATTTGAGTGTGGTGATACCAGCCACATGGTGAGAGATTGTCCCAGACCCCAGACAGATGTGTCACAGCAGGGTATTCAGGCTATGAGTTCCGCTCCAATTGTTGTTACACATGCACCTCTAGTTAGGGGTGGAGGTCAAGCAGGTGGAGGTCGCCCTAGAGGGGGAGGCCGTGCCCATTGTTATGCTCTTTGTAGTTGGCAGAGGCCATTGCACCAGATGATGTCATTACAAGTATGATTTTGATTGTTTATAGAGATGCATTTGTATTACTTCGATCCAGTCCCGTTTATTGGTAAGATTCGTCCTATCTTGATTTAGATATGGTTGTGTTTTGCGATTCTTATACTATGTTCACGTGTTCATGCCAGTTGAGGAATTCTATTGTGATAGCCCGTATCTATCGTCCTAGTTTGGTTGCTATTGAGGGTCATGTGGTTTGGGTGGACTTTTAGTTAGTTAATACAGTAGGTTTTGACGTGATTTCTGGGTGTTTGGCCACGATTTTTGATCTGGGTTCCCTCAGGTATGAGAAGTTTGCTTCGTGTTGTGGTTTTGGTTCTACGGGATTTATCTAGTTGAGTGTTTTAGTTGATGAGATGTTTATTTTACTTGTGATTCTGAGTGAAGGATGGGGACCTGGTGTTCTTGGTGGATAGGTGTGTTTGTGCTGGGCTATGTGCCACGGTGATGTCATATTAAGGTAAGATTGTTATGGATGTTGCATGTGTCTTGCTTCTTCCCTGTGGATTGGATCCGTAGTATGGTATCAGTGGGGAGTTGTGCATGTTGGCTTGTTTGACATTTATCTCATGTGTTCCTCTTTCCATATTCAGTCATACTCGAGTTATGCTTTTTGGGTTGAGATTGTGATGTATGTGCCCGGGTGGCATTCGATGTGTCTTGCTGATCGGATGAGTAGTTATGATTCTCGCATTTTTCTTGCATTATTTTCAGCATTGTGAAGGTTTTGAATTAGGTTCTAGTTGGTATGAGCCTGTTTGCCAGTATGGGGCTTGGTAATGGGCATCTATTGTGGTCAGAGTTGTTGCTATGGGCATATGGATGATGTGTTATGTCGTGTGGTTATACCTTGTGGGTGTATGCATGAGCTATTGTAGCTGGTTGGGGATTTTACGGTGTTTGTGTGATAACAAGGCACTTGGTAGATGTGAAAATGTGATTCTAAGGCTTATCGGCGTAAATGGAAGGAATGATCTGTGATTGGGATGGTGTTGACGGGCTTGGGTGGATTAGGATGACGTAGGATCACCCGTGTTTATATGCATGGTGAGTTTATACAGTGATTTGATGGCTTGGGAAAGACTTTTGGCATGTTCGAGGACGAATATTTTTGTAAGAGAGGGAGAATGTAACGACCCGACCGGTCGTTTTGAGCTTTACCAATCCGTTCAGTTGTGGGTCTTTAATGACTTCATGTTGTGTATTATGACTTGCGTGCTTGGTCGGATTTGCTTTTCGGATGTTTCGGGGTGATCCTCACTTTATAAGATTAAGTTGAAAATCTTCACCGATGTTTGACTTTTGTGAAAACGACCCCGGAATGGTGGTTTTATGGCTCTGATAGGTTTGTATCGTGATTTGGGACTTGGGCGTATGCCCGTAATCGAATTCGGAGGTCCGTATGTTGATTTGTGGGTTATTTTTCCGGAAGATGGCAATTTATGGCTTAGAATTTTAATAATGTTGACTGTAGGTTGACTTCATACCTAACGTACTTGAATTTCTATTTCGGGACTTTGAATAGGTCTGTTTTGTCATTTGGAACTTGTCCGCAAAGTTTGGTGTCATTCCGAGTTGATTTGATAGGAATCAAACATGCGGTTGTGGTTTTAGAAGTTCTTGAGTTTCATGATGAATTTGTGTGTTTTGAGGCCCGATTCATGATTTCAGATGTTGATTTGATGATCTGATCGCACGAACAAGTTCGTATTATGCTTTTATACTTGTGTTGATGTTTAGTTTGGAGCCCCGAGGGCTCGGGTGAGGTTCAGACGCGTTATAGAGTGTTTGAAAGAGTTTTTGGAAATTTTCTGTTATGATCAGGTGTTGTAGGTCTCGCAATTTCGAGAAACATGTCGCATTTGCAATAATAGGCTAAGTCTGCTAGGTTCGCATTTGCCAACACAGAGTTTGCATTTGCTAAAAAGGGGCTGGGTGAGTAGGGTCGCATTTGCGATCATTAGGGTCGCATTTGCGAAGTGTCCCCGTTCGCATTTGTGAGCAAATACGTCATATTTGCGATGTCAGCAGGTCAGTGAAGGTTTTCGCTTTTGCGATGATTCTTCGCATTTGCGAGGTTCGCAATAGCGAACCCCTGGTCGCTTTTGTGACTAGACATAAGAGGTGAGGGACGAGATTTTGGTCTCATTTTCATATTTTGGAACCCCAGACTCGGTAGGAGGCGATTCTGAAGAGGGAATTGCATCTACAATCATTGGGTAAGTGATTTTGTTCAATGTTCAACTATTTTACATGATCATATGTGAGTTTTAACATCAAAATTGTGAGAACCAAAGTTACAATTTGTGAAACTTTGTCAAGTTTTTGAAAAATAAGAATTTTAGTTTTGAGAGTCGATTTGGACTCGGATTTTGAAACTAATCATATGTATGAATTCATGGGATTATGGGTAGTCGGAATCTACCATTGGATCCTGATTTTGACCTGGCGGGCCCGAGATTGACTTTTGTTGACTTTTGAGGAATTGTATAAAGATCATAGCTTTAATTATTGGGATTGATTTCTCTTGCATTATTTGATGTTATTGAGTCGAGTTTGATTAGATTTGAGCCGAACGGAGGTGAATTGTAAAGAGAAAGCTATTTGAGAGTATTGATTGAGCGCTTTTGAGGTAAGTATCTTGCCTAACATTATGTGGGGGAACTACCCCGTAGGGATTGGTTGTTTGCACTATTTGAACTACGTGAAAGACGTGTATACAAGGTGACGAGTGTGTACACGACTTATTTGTGGAAATTTGACCGGTTTAGACTCTTAGGTTCTTATGTATATTAAAATGAAGTTGTCTTATCATGTTATATCCTTTATTGCTAAATTCACCCTTACATGTCTTATTTGAAGTTGATTGGTTCATGTTCTACCATTTGTTGCCAAATATACTCTCATATGCCTTAATTGAAGTTGTTGCCTCTTTTATTGACTTGTTAGCTCTTCTGTAGTTGATTATCCTTAATTGAAATCGTTGTCACATGGTATCTCTCTTATTGTTGAGTTATTCTTATTTGAAATCATCATTATATGTCATTTCTCCTATTGTTGAGTTACTCTTATTTGATATCATTGTTACACATTATCTTTAACATTATTGAGTTATTCTTATTTGAAACCATTATTACTTGTTATGTCTTCCATTGTGAGCTCGTTCTTATGTTTCTTTGTATTTAGTAATTCATGTGTTGATTTACTTGTCGTACTCCCGTGTTATTATTGTTGTTGTTGTACTCAGTTTCGTTGAGTCAAGGGCTACGTGTGCTTCTTTTATTGGAATTTGTGTGGAGGTAATATTGTGGCATATGGATACATGTGGCGCGAGTTGTTATATTGTGTTGTTATGTTTTTTCCACACGTGATATTATTTAGAGGATTGTTGGAGTGTTCGCACGTGAGCTGTCTGTGCTATTGTTATTATTGATACTGCACATACGGTGTGACAAGGCGGGCTATATATGTGGCTTTATTCATGTGGCGAGACAAGATGGGAATATTATTATGCGCGTGTGGCGAGACAAGGCGTGCATTTACTTTATTGTTGCGCACGCAGAGAGACAATGGGGCTATGTCGGGATGATTTGTGATGACTTGTAATAGCTTAGGGGCATTGTTGTTGATAATATTTGTGTAGTGGTGTGCCTACCTTGTGTGAGTCATGCATTTTACATTTTGTTATGTTGTTTTCTATGTGGCATTCATTGTCTCTAATCTTACTTGTTGACTCGGGTCGTGAGAGAACGTTTGCACAAGCATACATGGTAATTAGTCACTTATATTTGTTTAAGAAAATGAACCCTGATGTTTATTGAACATTTACATGTATTCTCGTATACTTACCTTCTATGTGAGAGTTGTACTGTTCACGCGTGAATTGTCTGTGCGGATATGAGATATTGCTACCATTGGGGCGTGAGTTGTCTTGTTATTACTAGCATGTGATTTGTCCATGCGGATATGAGATATTGTCACTCTCTTAGCACATGAGTTGTCCATGCAGATATGAAGTGTTAATGGTATTGCCACGTGAGTTGTCCGTGCAACACGTGAGTTGTCCGTGCGGTTGTGATTTGTAATGTAGCACATGTGTGTTTTGGGACCCATGATTTGTGATTATGAGGCGTGGTACCTCGAGGAAGTTCTTGTATAAACCTTGTGTGAAAGCGGTAGTCTTTGTTGGGTTGTTACCTATTTTTCCCTTACTTGGTTTCACTGGACTTTAACTGTATTCTGATTACTTTACGACGTTATTACCTACTGCTCATTGTTGTTAATTGTTGTTCTAGTTCTTATTGCAAGTATTGTAGCACCATTCTTACCATATTTAGCTTTATATCATTCCCTGTTAGTTTTATATTCATAGTTGTACATGTTATTATGTCTAGTAGGTGTCTTGACTGTTCCTCGTCACTTGCCGTGTAGTTTATTCATTATGCTTGTTTATTTTGTTGATTGAAGGTTTATTGAGTGATTCTTGTTATTATTCCTGCTGTAGTTACCATATCTTGTACCCCCTTCGCATGTCCCCTCCCAATTGTACTTCTTAATTCTTTATTTGTTGTTATTTTGTACGTATATTTCCTTCTGTACAGGTTTAATTACGTGGGTGTCCTGTCATAGCCTTGTCACTACCTCGTTGAGGTTAGGCTCGATATTTACGGAGTACATTGAGTCGGTTGTACTCATACTACACTCTGCACTTCTTGTACAAATTATGGTACTAGTCCCACCTGTCTGTGAGGCGTATCAGCTCGGATTGGCATTTGGAGACTCGAGGTAGATATGCTGGCGTCCGCAGACCTTGAAGTCCCCTTCCACTTCCCCTATTTACTGTTCTTTTCATTCGACACAAATGTATTTATTGCAAGCCCTATTTGTAGAGATTCTAGAAGCTCGTAAACTTGTGACTCCAGATCCGGGTTGTACTTAGACATTATCTGTTTTATGTCATTTGTATTCCGTTTTAATTTATCTTCGGCTTAATTGGTTTTACTTAATTGAATTCATTAAAAATTGGCTTAAAGATCCTCTAACGTTGGCTTTCCTAGCAAGTGAAATATTAGGCGCCATTATGGTAGCGAAGGTGAAAATTATGGGTCGTGATACCAGTCCACATGGAATACGTCGAGCCATGATACTCAGAGTCAACAACCATAAGCATATCAACATCAAACACATGAAGCGCGTGACCATAACTATGGTGATATGGACAACACTTTATATGCGAAGCAAGAAGACCATAACCAAGGCGCAATCAACCATTCAACACCCCAAGAGCAATCTCACTCGAATTTCGCTACAAAGCCCAAACATAATCGCATCGGTGTGTAGATAACCAACATATCACAACCCATCATAGCATAGGAGAGTAACACATAATACATATCAGATCACGAATTTGATCCACCCTAACCGATAACATACCCCTCCATAATAACTATGGTGAGTAGATAAATCTGACCCGACTTAGAACACACATCCTTATTAGACCTACTAGTAGCCTCCAAATCAATTCTGATCCTTTAGAAGTAGGTAGATAGCCTCTGAAAAGCCCACATTAACATATCTATAGTACATACCATCAGCTTCCAACCTCTTAACATACCTTCACCGTTCACAAATATGGAATAATCTGCCTCGAGAACCCTCTTAGTCTTCAAATCCCTAGAATACTAAAATCACCATATCCTATCACAACTACACTACTTAAATAACTGACACAATCCTCACATATGGCCAGCCCACAAGAAGTACTTCTATAATTCTCTCATGCCATAAAGCAAAATTTGGACATCAGTAGTCGATCAACACGTAATTACCATAATACCAGTCAGGCATCCGCAAGTCGAAACACAATGCGCCTTCGGGAGTGCGCCTTCTTAGATGGTATCAAATAATGCTAGAATTCTTCTAAACATCTGATATCGTCCATGATCTAGAACTCGTGATCTTATCCATGCAAAAATCATAACACGCAACACGTTCCTTATGCCGGTAGCAGACATCAAGCTCAAGCTATTGTTGACGCTATCAAGAACTCTTCGAGGCCAGTCCACACATCACCAAGCCATCAGAACTGAACTTCCCCAACTCAACCAAGACATGCACGTCGTCAAACCTAAGAGTATTGCCACAGAACGTTAGTGAAGCATTACCACACCAAAAGACCAGTTACCTTTGTTGCTATGCTGACCCAACACTACCGAGCTGACTAATTTCTTCTAATCATCCTCGACTTATCTTCAGTTCAACACTGTCCCTTATCAGTACATAATAATCCTAAGTCAAAGCTCAATGCGGAAGACCCTAGCACGAACCACATCGTCCAAAAACCCATAAATCGATGTATTTTCTCTTGAGCACCCAATAATGCTGCAATCGAGATACCCACTTTAAAGAGACCTTCTGTGAATCTGAAGATGTTTCTCTAACCATTATTATACTGGAACGTAGATTTAGTAATGATACATATATTCTGCAAGTTCCAGCACCATCCCATGAAAATCTCAGATTTTAGTCATGTACAATTCCGTGGAACCCCTCAACACTGTAGATATACCTAAGACCCAAGACTGACATGACATTTCCCATACAATCGGATCGTCGATAATAAACTCCCCCACTTGGCGCAGAGTCATAGGGCATAACATCCGATGATCCACATTACCAACCTTTATAAGCTTGTACAACACCAATCAGATACACGAACCAATTGCATCCCACACTTGAACAATTGAAGATCTACTAACACGTCTACGTCCTAAGTCTGGACAATACCTCGAGACAATGATCGAGCATCTATGGCCCCCTCATAGCCCATCCGCAGCATTACAAACTGTCGGAGCATAGCTGATATCGAGCGCGCAACATCATATACGAGTGGATGTAAAGGGATATAAGATATATGCTTCAAACTAAATCAATGCCGCACAATAAGGAATTAAAGGAGTGGTTCCTAATAGTTCTGTAGCCTCTTGAAGATAAGTACAAACGTCTCCGTACTAATTCGCAAGACTACTAAACTTGCTTATGACTCGTAGCACCTATGAACCTAGAGCTCTAATACCAACTTGTCATGACTCAAGTTTCCCACCTTAGGATGTCATGATGGCACCTAGTCTCTAAGACTAGGTAAGCCCAACACATGCTGATTTAATAACAGAATTGAACTATTTAATCCTTTATCACAAACCAGTAAATGACATATATAACTGCAAGCGTTTAATAGTTATACATTTCTCAAAACATGTCGCGCAGACACAACTCTCAACAACACAATCAGAATACCTGGATCTGCACAAAAATATGCAGAAGCGTAACATGAGTACACCACAAACCTTACCCAAAATGTATCAAGCCTAACCTCAGTAGAGTAGTGATGAGGCCAGGTCAAGACACCTACTAGACATAGAAACCTATTCAAGATATACATAAGCTAACAATGGAAAGAACATCAATGTAAGACCAACGACGGAAATATTATTGATTTACAACTAACAATGAAGTAATAGAAACATAAATGGAAGCAAGTAGTAAACAAGTAATAATGCAACAACGTAATCAGAACACCGATGAGATGTAAATGAACTCAAATAAGGAAAAAACTGGATGACAATGCAAATAATCAAACCGCTCCCAACGCATGGACTTACAACAAGAATTATCCCGAGGCACCTCACCTCATAAACCACAAGTCATGAACCACAATTTCCAAATCTTACACATATGGCACCTCGTGCCCACAATAAAAATCACCTTCGCACGGCAAAGCTCACGTGCTACCATGTACTTTGCAACCGTGATAAATATTAATTTAGATGAATGAAAGATATATTTAGACAACGTAAAACATAATAACAAACTTGAATAAGGTAAGGTATCAAACGAAATAATGAGTTTATTTTAGAAATCAAGTAAAGTAACATAATATACAATTTGTACGAAATAAAGTATAAGATGGGTTTAGGTTAGAAATCAATAAAATTGAGTAAAAGTATCATTTTAAAACAAAGCAAAACATAAGTTAAATTAACGAATTAAATATAGAATTTGTTAAAAAAAAATATGATAACAATTTTAAGTAAGGTAAACATCTAACAGGGTGATGAGTACAATTTGAGAACCCAATTATAGTGATAGTGCGACAACCATTTAGAAAAATAAAGCACTGAGTGAGATAACGAGTTCTATCTTAAGAGGCACATAGAATAAAACATGTTAATAATTATTTTATTTAAACTATTATGTTACCAACAACTTAACACAATATGATATAGTGACTCCATACAATTAAATTCACATTGAGAATCAATTCACCAAGTTATAACGGAGGCACGGATTGGCATGTTAAAGCAACACAACAAATCACATAGAATGCATGACTCACACAAGAAACCACAATCGTTCCAACATCAAGATAACAACAAATAACCAAAAACAATCAAAATACGGATGAATGAGTGAAGAAAGAACAATGACCATTCAAATTAACAAGTTGTCCCAACATGAAATGTCCAATGTAAATCACAACCAATGTACCGCCTCATATTCATATTTCACAATTTGAATCAAAATCAATCCCGCCACGTGAGCCTTACATTTGCAATAAGTTTTGAAAAAAGATTTTCTCGAAATAGCTACACGCACTTTAGCCCACCTTATGATGCTGCGTGTCTTCAGGTAGTTCCCTTACAAGCAACACACACATAAGTCCCACCTTATACTGTCGCATGCACATTAACCCCATGCCTTATACCGCCACATGCGCGTCAATATCACATCACAATAACAACTCCTACTACAATTGCCTATATATCATAATTTTCAAACAATCAATAAAAACAATGTTTCCACAATATTAGCCCATGGCTCCACCACAACGGGTACAAGAATATAGACAACAACAATGAATGTAAAATGCCCAACAAGGAAGATGTTTGAATAATAATAATTTTGCCTCAACATGATAACACCCTTCACAACCTCAACACCAATAACACAACAATGAGACAATGTATAACCATGATATTAAATAAAAATGACTCACAATGGAAGAGATCATGTATAACAATAACTTCAAATAGTGGAAATCAACAAGGAAAGAGATAACATGAACAATAACTTCAAGTAATGATAATCAAGAATAAAGGGGATAACACGAACAATAACTTCAAATAGTGGAAATCAACAAGGAAAGAGATAACATGAACAATAACTTCAAGTAATGATAATCAAGAATAAAGGGGATAACACGAACAATAACTTCAAATAATGATAATTAACAATGAAGAGATTGCATGTAACAATAAAAGAGGCATCAAGTTCAACTATGGCATGAGGGCAATTTATCAAGTAGGATGTAGAACAAGTTTTAAACAAGTCAATTTAAGCATGTACGGATAGACTAACACAAACAAGAATAGATTAACTAAGAGGATTTAGAACATGATATGGCATTTCAACTAAAGTATGAAAAATAGTCTAAGTAGCATAAACCGGAAAAATACCACGTACAACCCATGTACCCACTTATCACCTTGCGCACACGGCTTTCACATAGTACAAACGAATCAATCAATACCAATCTTAAGGGGTAGTTTCCCCATATAAAGTTAGGCAAGACACTTACCTCAACTAGGCCAACTCAACCCTTTGAAATAGTTGTTCCCCTAAGATTCACCTCCACACGGCTCAAATCTAACCAAAACATAACTTAATAACATCAAACAATGCAACAGAAATCAATTACAATAAATAAAGCTATGATCTTTATATTTTTCCCAAATATCAACAAAAGTCAAAGTCGGGCCCACCTTGGATTCCGAATCCAAGCTTACCCGAGCGAACCCCAAACCAATACAAGCTCACAGGAACAAAAACTGACGCAATCGGAGTCAGATAGCTCAACCAATTCGCCAAAATATCGCTCTTAGTTTGTCATAACCCAAGAGTCCAACCCACATTATTTGGGTCCCATATCTTCCGAAATACTCCTCTAAAACTCGTCAAATTCGAGTATATTATTTTTCTAATATAGGAGAACAAAATTCCAAAAGGAATCGGAAAATAAACGCCTCTAACTCATTTTCAATTTTTAAAATTTAGGACATAACCCTGGGTCTTGTTTAAAGAATTAAATACGTTTTCAATTAAAATCATGGATTAAAGCTTAAACCATAAGAATTAATCAAATGGAAATACTTAGGTTATGGTTTAGACCTTACCCCATGGAATAAACTTAAAGAATATCCTTGAATTCTCCCAATCCCAAACATTCAAGATGAGAAAGACTCTAACAACATTAACAACCAAAAATGCCTAGATGTTCTACCTTGTTTCTTATGCCAAACGATCCCGAAACTTGCTTTTGATGCCTCTAATGGATTTCTCGTGAAATTCCAGTCGCGTTAGGCTTTTGAATAACTCCATTTGACTTTATAATGAAGGAGATATGTTGGTTTCAATATGTGAAAATAGTACAGATTTTTAAATACGAATTCGGTGGTAATTTCGTAATTAATCTAAAAAAAATCTGGAACACATTATTTAGTAAACTGACCATAAATTCCTCATACGATGTCGAAACTTGATGATTTCAGTTGCTATGATTCCAAAATTACGATACGAATATAATGGTTTAGTCAAAATACGAATCAAATGTCGTTTTCTCAATATGGTAACCTTTATGCTCAAATCGATGTCGAAATCGAAAACTATTATCATACAACCCAAACTTTTCCAAAACTCATCAGAATTTAACAAAACTTTGTGAACATGTTCAAAATCATCATACAAACTTATTGGCATAATTAAAATCGGATTCCGAGTCCGTTTACCCAAAAGTCAAACCTTGGTCAACTCTTCAAACTTAAAGCTTCTACAGCGAGAATCATTCTTGCAAATCAATCCCGAACCACTTGAAAACCGAAAACAACCATACACGCAAGTTATAATATATAATATGAAGCTACTCAAAGTCCCAAACTATTGAATGGAATGCTAAAGCTCAAAACGAACGGTCGGATCGTTACATTCTCCCCCACTTAAATGTACGTTCGTCCTCGGACATGCCAAGAGTCGTTCCAAAGCCATCAAATCGCCATATACCCTCACATATAACCATGGGTGATCCCACGTCACCCCAATCCATATAAGCCCGACAACACCACATAACAGAGGATTCTTACTTTAACCTTAGTCCATAAACCTTAAAACCCAAATCCCCAACATTCAGAACTCATTATATGACCTGATTCTTGCATCTATACACCGTATAACTCTGAACAAGCTGTATCAATCCATAACCATATCTCAAGACATAATCACATGATATACCACATAACTTAAATACTCATAGCAATAACTGTTGACCGCAATAGTTGCTCGATAACCAACCCGACACCGGTAACAAACCTCATATCAACAAAATCTTTGTTCTAAACCTTCGTACACTGCCAATGATGAAAGAAACATATAGAAACTCATAACCACCCATCAGATTAACAAGTCGTGGAGCTCTCTTGCCCGATAAGAACCATAGCCAAAATCGAAGCCGACTAGTGACACAATTCTTGCAAATATACCTTAATCAAATCTGATGGCAGTCATTGCAGGCCCAATAACCTCACCTCATCCAGTACAAGCTACTCGACCGACCTGTCACACAAATCCTACTTAGAGCCACATACCATGCAATCTGTGCACCAACGAACAATAACTCAAATATACCCAATGATGGAAAGAGAATGGAAATGAAGAGACCACCCCGCCAGCTCAACAGATACCACCATGAAGCGCAATCCACCATAAAAGGGGAAACATAACACATGAAATAAGCACAAAGGATCATATCCTAGCATAACACCGCTGCGATGTATGACCTAATCTGACACAAGTCCACCTGGAATACGCCAAGCCATGATACTCACTATCAACAACCATAAGCATATCAACATCAAACACATGAAGCACGTGACCATAACGATGGAGATATGGACAATACTATATACCCGAAATAGGAAGACCATAATCAAGGCACAATCAACCATTCAACACCCCAAGAGCAATCTCACTCGAATTTTGCTACAAAGCCCAAACATAACCGCATTGGTGTGCAGATAACCAACATATCACAACCCATCGCAGCACAGTAGAGTAACACATGAGATATTTCAGAACACGAATGTGATCCACCCTAACTGATAACATACCCCTCCATAATAACTATGGTGAGTAGATAAATCTGACCCGACTCAGAACACACACCCTTATTAGACCTACTAGTAGCCTCCAAATCAATTCTGATCCTTTAGAAGTAGGTAGATAGCCTCTGAAAAGCCCACATTAACATATCTATAGTACATACCATCAGCTTCCAACCTCTTAACATACCTTCACCGTTCATAAATATGGAATAATCTGCCTCGAGAACCCTCTTAGTCTTCAGATCCCTAGAATACTAAAATCTCCATATCCGATCACAACTATACTACCTAAGTAACTGACACAATCCTCACATATGGCCAGCCCACGAGAGGTACTTCTATAATTCTCTCATTCCATAAAGTAAAATCTGGACATCAGTAGTCGATCAACATGCAATTACCGTAATACCAGTCAGGCATCCGCAAGTCGAAACACAATGCGCCTTCGGGAGTGCGCCTTCTTAGGTGGTATCAAATAATGCTAGAATTCTTCTAAACATCTGATATCGTCCATGCTCTAGAACTCGTGATCCTATCCATGAAAAAATCATAACATGCAACACGTTCCTTATGCCAGTAGCAGACATCAAGCTCAAGCTATTGTTGACGCTATCAAGAACTCTTCGAGGCCAGTCCACACATCACCAAGCCATCAGAACTGAACTTCCCCAACTCAACCAGGACATGCACGTCGTCAAACCTAAGAGTACTGCCACAGAACATTGGTGAAGCATTACCACACCAAAAGACCAGTTACCTTTGTTGCTATGCTGACCCAACACTACCGAGCTGACTCATTTCTTCTAATCATCCTCGACTTATCTTCAGTTCAACACTTTCCCTTATCAGTACATAATGATCCTAAGTCAAAGCTCAATGTGGAAGACCCTAGAACGAACCACACCGTCCAAAAACCCATAAATCGATGTATTTTCTCTTGAGCACCCAATAATGCTGCAATCGAGATACCCACTTTGAAGAGACCTTCTGTGAATCTGAAGATATTTCTCTAACCACTATTATACTGGAACGTAGATTTAGTAATGATACATATATTCTGCAAGTTCCAGCACCATCCCATGAGAATCTCAGATTTTAGTCATGTACAATTCCATGGAACCCCTCAACACTACATATATACCTTAGACCTAAGACTAACATGACACTTGCCCATGCAATCGGATTGTCGATAGTAAA
Organism: Nicotiana otophora; assembly: GCA_000715115.1. Classification (NCBI taxonomy): domain Eukaryota; kingdom Viridiplantae; phylum Streptophyta; class Magnoliopsida; order Solanales; family Solanaceae; genus Nicotiana; species Nicotiana otophora. The sequence goes on from AWOL01S0001729.1 coordinate 93,172, forward strand.
CTCCCCCATATGGCACGGAGTCATAGGGCACAACATCTAATGATCCACATTACCAACCTTTTATAAGCTCGTACAACACCAATCTGATACACGAACCAATTGCATCCCACACTTGAACAATTGTAGATCTACTAACACGTCCATGTCCTTAGTCTGGACAATACCTCGAGACAATGATAGAGCATCTATGGTCCCCTCGTAGCCCATCCGCAGCATTACAAACTGTCGGAGCATAGCTGACACCGAGCGCGTAAGGAATTAAAAGAGTGGTTCCTAATAGTTCTGTAGCCTCTCGAAGATAAGTACAGACGTCTCCGTACTGATCTGCAAGACTCTACTAAACTTTCTTATAACTCGTAGCACCTATGAACCTAGAGCTCTGATACCAACTTGTCATGACTCTAGTTTCCCACCTTAGGATATCGTGATGGCATCTAGTCTCTAAGACTAGGTAAGCCTAACACAGGCTGATTTAATAACAGAATTGAACTATTTAATCATTTATCACAAACCAGTAAATGACATACATAACTGCAAGCGTTCAATAGTTATACATTTCCCAAAACTGATAGTACGGATTCATAAGCATTTTTAAACACACTAAAATTTCTAAACACAATACTATTTTGAAATACAATTTAACTGTGGCATAATGAAGTAAGATAGTAACTCTGAGTCCTACGAACTTCAAGTAGGTATACCTTGAAGACTCTTGTTGCGCAGACACAACTCTCAACTACACAATCAAAATACCTGGTTTTGCACAAAAATATGCAGAAGCGTAGCATTAGTACACCACAACGGTACCCAATATGTATCAAGCCTAACCTCGGAAGAGTAGTGGCAAGGCTAGGTCAAGACACCTACTAGACATAGAAACCTATTCAAGATATACATAAGATAACAATGGAAATAACATCAATGTAATACGAACGACGAAAATATTATTGATTTGCAACCAACAATGAAGTAATAGAAATATAAATGGCAGCAAGTAGTAAACGAGTAATAAAGAAACAATATAATCAGAACACCGATGAGATATAATTGAACTCAAATAAGGAAAAAAATGGATGACAACTCAAATAATCAAATCGCTTCCAACGCATGGACTTACAACAAGAATTACCCCGAGGCACCTCACCTCATAAACCACAAGTCATGAACCCCAATTTTCAAATCTTACACACATGGCACCTCAAGCACACAATAACAACCACGTTCGCATAGCAAAGCCCACGTGCTACCATGTACTTTGCAACCATAATAAATATTAATTTAGATGAACGCATATATATTTAGACATCGTAAAACATAATTACAATCTTGAATAAGGTAAGGTATCAAATTAAATAATGAGTTTATTTTAGAAATCAAGTAAAGTAAAATAATATACAATTTGAACGAAACAGAGTATAAGATGGGTTTAGGTTAGAAATCAATAAAATTGAGTAAATGTATCATTTTAAAACAAAGCAAAACATAATTAAATATAGAATTTTTTAAGGAAAAATATGATAACAATTTTAAGTAAGGTAAACATCTAACAGGTTGATGAGTACAATTGGAGAACCCAATTATAGTGAAAGTGCGACAACCATTTAGAAAAATAAGGCACCGAGTGAGATAATGAGTTCTATCTTAGGAGGTACATAGAATAAAGCATGTTAATAATTCTTTTATTTAAATCATTATGTTACCAACAATTTAACAGAATATGATATAGTGACTCCACACAATTAAATTTACATTGACAATCAATTCATCAAGTTATAACGGAGGCACAAATTGGCATGTTAAAGAAACACAATAAATCACACATAATGCATGACTCACACAAGAAACCACAATGGTTCCAACACCAAAATAACAACAAATAACCAAAAACAATCAAAATGCGGATGAATGATTGAAAGAAGAACAATGACCGTTCAAATCCACAAGTTGTCCCAACATGGAATGTACAATAAAAATCACAACTAAGATACCGCCTCATATTCACATTTCACAATTTCAATGACAATCGTTTTGTATACCGCCGCGTGAGCCTTACATTTGAAATAGGTTTTGAAAATAAGTTTTTTCAAAATAGCTACACGCACTTTAGCCCACCTTATGACGCCTCGTGGCTTTACGTAGTTCCCTTACAAGCGACACACACATAAGTCTCACCTTACTCTGCCGCATGCACATTAACCCCATGCCTTATACCGCCGCATGCGCATCAATATCACATCACAATAACAACTCGCACTACAAGTGCCCATATATCACAATTTGCCAACAATCAATAAAATTAATGTTTCCACAATATTAGCTTATGGCTCCAGCAAACCGGGTACAAGAATATCAACAACAACAACAATGAATGTAAAATGCCCAACAAGGAAGATGCTTGAACAATAACAATTTTGCTTCAACATGATAACATCCTTCACAATCTCTACACCGATAACTCAACAATGAATTAATGTATAACCACAATATTAAATACAAATGACTCACAATGAAAGTGATAACGTATAACAATAACTTCAAATAGTGGAAATCAACAAGGAAAGAGATAACATGAACAATAACTTCAAGTAATGATAATCAAGAATGAAGGGGAAAACAACAACCAATAACTTCAAATAATGATAATTAACAACGAGGAGATAGCATGTAACAATAAAAGAGGCATCAAGTTCAATAAGGCATGAGAACAATTTATCAAGTAGGATTTAGAATAAGTTTTAAACAACTCAATTAAGGAATGTACGGATAGATTAACACAAACAAGAATAGATTAACTAAGAGAATTTAGAACATGATATGGCATTTTAACTAAAGCATGGAAAATAGTCTAAATATCCTAAACCGGCCAAATACCACGTACAACCCGTGTACCCCCTCGTCACCTTGCGTACATGGCTTTCACATAGCTTTAATTAATCAATCAATACCAATCCTAAGGGGTAGTTGGCCCCACACAAAGTTAGGCAAAACACTTACCTCAACAAGGCCAACTCAACCCTCCAAAATAGTTTTTCCCCTAAACTTCACCTCCACACGGCTCAAATCTAACAAAAAATGACTTAATAACTTCAAACAATACAAGAGAAATCAATTATAACAAATAAAGCTATGATCTTTACATTTTTCCCAAAAAGTCAACAAAAGTCAACGTCGGGCTTGCTTTGGATTCCGTATCCAAGCTTACCCAGCGAAGCCCGAACCAATACAAGCTCATACGAATGAAATCTGACTCAATCGGAGTCCTATTTCCAATAGCTCAACCAATTCGCCAAAACATCGCTCTTGGGTGTTCTTAATCTAAGAGTCCAACCCGCACTAGTTGGGTCCCATATCTCCCGAAATACTCCTCCAAAACTCGCCAAATTCGAATATGTTGTTCTCCTAATATAGGAGAACAAAACCCAAAAGGAATCGGGAAATAAACACCTCTAACTCATTTTCAATTTTTAAAAATTAGGAAATAACCCTAGGTCTTGATTTAAAGAATTAAATGGGTTTTCAATTAAAATCATGGATTAAAGCTTAAACCAAGGGAATGAATCAAAGGAAAATACTTAGGTAATGGTTTAGACCCTACCCCATGAAAGAAACTTGAAGAACTTCCTTGAATTCTCCCAATCCCAAACTTTCACGATGAGAAAACCTCCAACAACATTAATAGCCAAAAATGCCCAGATATTCTGCATCATTTCTTATGACAAACGATCTCGAAACTCGCTTTTGATGTCTCCAATGGATTTCTCATGAAATTCCAGTCGAGCTAGGCTTTTGAATCACTACATTTGGCCGTATAACGAAGGAAATATGTTGGTTTCAATATTTGGAAATAGTTCAGATTTTTAAATACGAATTCAGTGGCAATTGCGTAATTAATCTGAAAAATCTGGCAACCAAATTCTTAGTAAAATGACCATAAATTCATCATACAATGTCAAACCTTGATGATTTCAGTTGCTATGGTTCCAAAATTATTATACGGATATAATGGTTTAGTCGAAACACGAATCAAAAGCCGTTTGCTCAATATGGTAACCTTTATACTCAAATCGATGTCGAAAACAATCACCATACAATCCAAAGTTATCCAAAACTCATCAGAATTTAACCAAACTTTGTGGACATGTCCAAAATCATCATACAATCTTATTGGAATAATTAAAATCTAATTCCGTTTTCATTTACCCAAAAGTCAAACCTTGGTAAACTCTTCCAACTTAAAGCTTCTAAAACGAGAATTATTTTTCCAAATCAATCCTGAACCGCTCAAAAACCGAAACCAACAATACACACAAGTCATAATACATATTATGAAGTTATTCAAAGTCTCAAACCACCGAATGGAACGCTAAAACTCGAAATGATTGGTCGGGTCGTTACACTTAGCTCTATCATGCATGTCCCTAATCGCCCTAATGTAAGCAACCAATACACCTTAAGCCTCCAGGCATCTCCAAAGAACCTCTCTAGGAACCTTTTCATAAGCTTTCTCCAGATCAATGAACACTATGTGCAGATCCTTCGTCTTATCCCTTTACTGTTCCACCAACCTCCTAATAAGGTGGATAGCTTCCGTAGTAAAATGACCCGGCATGAACCCGAACTGGTTGTAAGATATAGACACTGTCCTCCTTATCCTCGCTTCTACCACCCTCTACCAAAACTTTCATGGTATGACTCAATAATTTGATACCCTTATAGTTATTGCAACTCTGAATATCACCTTTGTTGTTGTACAATGGAACCACCGTACTCCACCTCTACTGATTCGGCATCCTCTTCATCCTAAAAATAACATTAAATAACCTAGTCACCCACTCCAAACCTGCTCTACCCATACACCTCCAAAGTTTTACCTGAATCTCGTCCGGCATGGTAGCTCTGCCCCTGCTCATCTTACGCATAGCCCCCATGACCTCCTCAACCTTGATGCGTCTATAGTACCTAAAGTCATGGTGACTCTCTGAATGCCCCAACTCGCCTAGAACAAATCCCGATCCCCTTCTTCATTCAGAAGTTTATGAAAGTAAGTTTGCCATTTTCGCTTAATTTGGGCCTCTCCCATCATTTACTCTACCATCCTCGTCATTATACTCCTCACTTGGTCTAGATCTCGAGCCTTCCTCTCTCCCATCTTGGCCAACCAGAATAATTTCTTCTCCTCGCCTTTGGCCACTAGTTCCTTGTACAAACGACCAAAAATCGTAGTCTTAACCTCCGTGACTGCCAGATTCACCTCCCTTCTAGCTACCTTATACCTCTCTTTGTTCTCTCTCCTCTCTTCCTCGCATGTGCTCCCTACTAACTACAGGTACGCCGCCTTCTTCGCTTCTACTTTACCTTATACCACTACATTCTACCATCAGTCACCTAATTCCCGCCACAGTAACACGTCGAGACTCCTAACACCTCTCTTGCCGCCTCCCTTATACAATCCTTCATCGTCAACCACATAATCCTCGCGTCCCCACTACTACTCCAAGCTCCCACAACCGATAACTTCCCTTCCAACTCTTGAGCTTTATGCTTAGTCAAAGATCCCCACCTGATCCTCGGATGTCTTCATGCAGTCCTCTTCTCCCTCTTCATCATGATACCGACATCCATGACCAAGAGCCTATGTTGCATCACGAGGGTCTCACCCGGGATAACCTTGCAATCCTTGCACAACCCTTTGTCATACCTCCTAAGGAGAAGACAGTCAATCTGAATCTTTGCCACCGTATTTTGAAAAGTAATCAAATGCTTCTCCCTCTTTGGAAAACTAAAGTTTACAATCACCAGCTCAAATGCCTTAGCTAAATCCAACAACGATGTACCTCCTGCGTTTATAGCCCTAAAACCAAAGTCGTCATGCACCTTGCCATAGCCACATGCAGTCGACCCAATATGTCCATTGAAATCCTCTTCTATAAATAACCTCTCAGTAGGCAGAATATTACGCACAATCTCATCCAACCCCTCCCAGAAGCGCCTTTTAACCTCCTCAACCAAGCCCGCTTGCGGCGTATAAGTGCTAACGACATTTAGGGTGCAATCTCCAACCACCAACTTAATAGACATTAACCTATCATTTACCCACCTAACCTCAACCACAGACTCTCTAAGTTCCATATCCACCAAAATACTTACACCATTCTTACCCTTTAGGACTCCAAAGTAACACAACTTATACCCGTCTACATCTGTAATGACTCAGCCAGTCATTTTAAGTGTATTAGCCCAGATCCCCTATTTATTTCCTCCTATATGTTATATTGTAGTTACGTGACTTTCCAGGGGTTTTGATTTTGGTTTCGAGTGAGTTCCTGAGTGAAATGGAAGACATAGTCCCTAGGTTGGAAGGTTAAGTTGTAGGAGTTTACTGTAGTTTGACTTGTGTGAAGATGACTATGGAATAGAGTTTTGATGGTTCCAATATCTCTGTATGGTGATTTTGGTCTTAGGAGTGTGTCCGGATGTTGATTTGGAGGTCTGTAGGTCGTTTCGGCATGATTTGACGAAAGTTAGAAATTGGAGGAATTTGAAAAGTTTAACCGGGAGGGGACTTTATTGATATCGGGGTCGGATCCTAATTCTAGAAGTTTAAATAGGTACGTAATGTCGTTTATGACTTGTGTGCAAAATTTGGTATCAATCGGAGTTGTTTTGGTATGAATCGATGTTGGTTTCAGAATTTGGACGTTCATAATTGCTGAGGCTTGAATTTGGGTTGCGATTCGTAGAATTAATATTGTTTGATGTGATTTTTGGCCTCGAGTAGGTCCGTTACATGTTTTGGGATTAGTTGGTATATTCGGACAGAGTCCCGGGGGGGCCCGGGTGTGAATCGGATTGAAATCGAATCATTTTTGGACTTAATGTTCTACTGAAGTTGGGTTGTTCTGGTGTTATCGCACCTGCGGAGGGATTGACTGCAGGTGCGGGCTCGCAAAAGTGAGTTGGGGAGCACAGGTGCGAAAATGGCCTAGCCTAGCTGGGTTCGCAGGTACGAGAAGATGCGGTCCGCGGGTGCGGAGATGTGCTCGCAGAAGCGGAAGAGGGGCGACTGGTCGTCCTTCGCAGAAGCAAAGAAATACTTCGCAGGTGCGAGCAATGGTCCGTAGAAGCGGAATTTTGGGACTTAAGTGTTTTCCGCACCTGCGATGGTTTTTCCGTAGGTGCGGCGACCCATAGGCTGCAGAAGCGGAAATTGCTGGGCAGAAAAGGGGAATTCAAGGGTTTGATTTCATAATTCATCTTGGGACTTTGAGAGCTTGGTTTGAGGCGTAATTCGAGGGATTTTCAGAGGAATATTTGGGGTAAGAGTTCTTGACTCGAGTTTGGTTAAATTATACTAATCTATTATTATTATTATCATGTAATTAAGGATTTGAGCTGAAATAATTGGGAAAAAAGTATAGAAGTTCTTAGACTATTGTTTTTGAGTTTTGAAAGGCGAAATGAGATCAGATTTGAATATTTCATGTATTTTTGGACTCAATATCAAATGAGAGTTCGGTTTTTGTCATTTTGGTCGGGTTCCGAGGCGCGTGCCCGGGTTGACGTTTTGGGACGATTTTTTAATTCTTTGCTAAAATCATAATTTAATTATTTAAATTAGTTTCCTGTAGTTATATTTTATAGTATGAAATTATTTTGGCTAGACTCGAGCTGTTCGGAGTTGGAAAATCAAGGGAAAGGCCTTCTAGTTAATTAATTTAGCGTGGTTTGAGGTAAGTGACTTGTCTAATCTTGTGTGGGGGAAATTACCCTTAGGATTTGGTTTTGTTGTGATAATTGTGATATGTGGAGGCCGTTTACACAAGGTGACTAGTGTATACATGGGCTAACTATTGAGATCCCGATTTTAGCTACGTAGTTTACTTTTCATGCTTTAATTGAGTTACTTTAGCATGCTATAGTCACCATGTTTAGTCTAATTTTATATGTCTGCTTGTCTTATCTCTTATTTGTAACTTATACTACATGTTTAGTTGAGTTACTTGTTTTCTTAATTCTGTATTCATTATTTAATTGTGGGATTCTTTACTTGAAAATTGCTATCCTTGAAATATCTTGTTATTGAGTTTGGTGTTGAGTTGCAAAGACCGTGGTTTCTATTTAGGCAAAGTGTAAGTTGTGAAATATCATTTTATTGAGTTGTTATGTTTTGGCATGTGTGTTATTGTTGAGAGGATTGGTTGGTTGTTTGCACGAGGTTTATGCCGTGTTGTTGTTACTATTTGCACGAGGTTTTTGCCATATTATTGTTACTATTGATACGCATGCGGTGGTATAAGGTCTGGGAGTTGAAACGCATGCGGTGAGATAAGGTGGGCTTGATATGGGTGTCTAGTAGGGAACTACTATATGCCATGCAATGTGATAAGGTGGGCTAAAACGCGGGGGTGTTATTTTGGGTAAAATGATATTCAAAACTAAATGTAAAGGCTCTAGCGGTGATATAAGGAAAGACTGTGCGTTACTTTTATGATTTGGGACTACGAAGCGGTACCTCGGTAGGGCCCCCCGTTGATCTTCTCTATTTACTGTATTTGTTTGGTTGTTATTTCCTTAACATGTAAAATCCTTGTCTTCCTTTTGTGTTGTATTGACTACCTTGATTCCTTGTTGTTAACTTTCCGTAGATTTTTTATTATTTCCCTTCCTTTGTCATTATTATTATATTGCTATGTCTTCTGTCTTCTTTTCTTATTATCTCTACTGTGGCCTTGACCTGATCTCGTCACTACTCTACCAAAGCTAGGCTTGACACTTACTGGATACCGTTGTGGTGTACTCATACTATGCTTCTACACATATTTTGTGTAGATCCAGGTGCATCTTATCAGTCCGGTACTAGCGGGCTGAGCTTGATTTGGGAGACTTCAAGGTACACCTGCCCCCGTCTACAGGCCTCGGAGTCCCCTTCTATCTTGTTCGTCCTTATTTCATTTTACTTTTATAGACAGTTATGTATAGGATTGTTCAGCACTGTACTTAGATCTTGTGACTTATATCTCACCAGGTTTTGGTAGGTGAATGTATTGAGTTTACAGATTTTATTTATGAAATTGTTGGAGTTTTGAACTTCTAAACTTTTATTTAATATTTTTGCATGTTGTTAGCCTTACCTAGTCTTAGAGACTAGGTGTTGTCACGATATTCTACGGAGATAATTTGGGGGCATGACAGCATCTCTCAACTTCGATCATACCCACCTAGTCTCCTAGTCACACGCTATATTGACCTTCATCTTCTGGAGGATCTTCGCCAGCTCTATAGACTTACCCGTCAATGTACCTATGTTTCATGACCCAATCCTCAACCTATAGGCTCCCTTGTGCTCCTTACCTCCCTTGTCTCTCGTCCCACCCCCTGACCCCTGCCCCACCCTCACCCTCGCCAAAACCCCTACCCCTGAGGACATGACCTTACTCTACCATCCCAGACTACAACCACTATACTTATAACAGAATACGGAGAATCGCTAACACACAATAGGCAAACAAACCAAACTAGGAGAAAACAAGTTGTAACTATAGGCACGCTAATTGTATGATTTAAACTAATGCAAACTAAAAAGACAACAATATAATTAACACAAGAAAGAGAAGATATGAAAGTGGGAGGTACCAACACTTGAGAATAGAACCTGCAAATTTTCTTGGTGTACACAACGCTGTTGCGGAACCTGGCGCATTCACGTCCAACTTTTCACCGCCCTTTACTGATACTCGCCTTAGCTACTTTCCTACGCTTACGCGCGCGCTTCTCGCTCGTCTCCACTAGCCACTGTGTATTACCTGAAAGTCACAAAGAACACCCAAGAACCAAAAAGGGAGTTGTCTCCGCTACCAATGGCGGAGCCCCAACAAAAGCAAAGAAGAGAAAAATAAGAGAAAAGTAGAGGGAAATAGTGGGGGGGGGGGGG
>AWOL01S0001729.1:107224-123668 GCA_000715115.1 Nicotiana otophora
CCCCCCCCCCCCGGTGGTAAATTTCTGTGCATTTCTTGATTGGAAAATGGTGTCTTGAAAGGCTACTCATATGAGAGTTACAGCCAAATCTGAACTGCAAAAAGTTGAGTGGTCATCTTTTTTCTAATAACATTGACTGAAACAGTTTGTGTCGCACGTCGATTATATCATTGGTTAGTTGCGAGTCCTAGTCCAGTAGTTCTCCCCTTTTAAATTTTGATTGTGAATTTGGATATATATTCTTTATGTTTTTTTGAAATAAAATTTATATATTTAAAAATTATATAAAAAGTATACAATAAATTATATATTTAAATTATTTAAAATATTTAAGAGGCATACGAAAATTGTAGTAAAATGATTCTCGAAATTCGAATACCGCCACATAAATTAGGATGGAAGGAGTAGCATATCTAAATCCTACTACTATTTTCTTTCTTAAATTCTGTGTCAAATCAAACTATATCACATAATTGAAACTCTGAGCTTTAGGCAGGGGCGGATTCACGTGTAGGGGTATGAGGAACGTGAATCCATGCACCCCCTAAGTTGTGTATTGCACTGGTATTTTTCTGGTAAAATATTTATATTTTCATGTGGGAACCCATGCTCAAAAGAGCATTTGATGTAGTGGTTGCTACTGGTTGCTAGGGGTGTTCATGGTTTGGTTTGGATCGGTTTTTCCCTAAAAAGAAAAAAACCAAACCAAGTAAGTCGGTTTTTCAAATAGTGGAACCAAACCAAACCAATTAAGTCGGTTTTTTATCGTTTTGGTTTTTGTCGGTTTTTGTCGGTTTTTCGATTTTTTCGGTTATTTATCAATTTGTTTTTAAATATGAGACATACGCAATCAAACTAATTGCTCTTTGAGACATCTATCATTTACCAAGATATATTGATGACAATTGACTCAAATAGTGATGAATAATTCAAGTACTCAATTAAAAATTGATTATTTTTAACATGAAATAAATTATTGTATTTAGCAAAAGAAAACTACCAATCAAACTAGAAGGCAAAGAATTAGATTATTATAATAGCAAAGAACTAGACTAAAAATACAAATGACTAATATGTACTATAAAATTTCAGAAACTTTATATAAAAATATACATATTTATAGGTGTAATAATAAATTTAAATAACTACTTTTATAGTCAATTTGGTTAGGTTATTTTTATTAAAACCAAAACCAAACCAAATTGGATCGATTTTTAAAATTTAAAACCAAAATCAAACCAAACCTAAAAGGTATCGGTTTTTTTAGTCGGTTTGGTTCGATTTTTCGGGTTTTTATGAACACCCCTAGTGGTTGCATAATACCCCTTTGATCAAATCCACACCCTATCTTTTAATTGAAAGCCAGTTTTCTATTTCTTTCTTTTTCTTGTTTCTTTTCTATGCCCGGTCTTTCTTTTTTGTTTTAGCTGAAATCTCACACCGTATCTTTCTTTTCTGTTTCTTTTTTCTTCCCTTCGTTCTTTCTCTATTTTGGTTCACTCTTTTACCTATCTTTGGATTAAATTCTTATATTTCTGTTTTTTTGTTGGCTTTTCTTTCCTTTTTCTTCTTTTGTTTTTTTTTCATTTTTTTGGGTTCAATCTTTGAGTTTCAAAACTCTAAAAAGGTGAAATTCTAAGTGGGTGTTTGGACATAAAGAATTGTAAAATTCCAAAAAAAAAAGTAAATTTTTTTTTCAAGTGAAAATGATATTTGAAAATTAGAATTGTGTTTGGACATGAATATAATTTTGGGTTGTTTTTGAATTTTTGTGAGTGGTCTGAGTGAAAATTTTGAAAAACAGTTTTTTGAAGGTTTTCGAATTTTAGAAAAATTTCAAAATTCATCTTCAAGTGAAAAATGAAAATTTTATGGCCAAACACTGATTTCGAAAAAAATTAAAAAATTTTCGAAAAAAATAAAAAAATTCGTTTGTCCAAACAGGCTATAAGTTAGTTTTAATTTTTTCAATTTCAAATTCTCTCTTTCTTCATTTTTCATTCTCTTTTCGAATAGCTGTTTAGTTTTATTATATAGAGCTAAGTATTTGTAACTATATCGCTATGATATTATTTTCCAAGGTAGGGAAACTATCATTGATATTCGAAAAGAGAATGGAAAATGTTTGTAACTATATCGCTATGATATTATTCTCCAAGGTAGGGAAACTATCAATGATATTTGTCAACGGAATGATGCGTTTTTGTAATAATAATATTGATTGTAGTTTACTTATTAAGCTATTGTCATGGCAAAATTTTAGAGAATCAAATCAATTAATAGTGCACCCATTCTCCTAAAATTTTGAATACGTGGCTTTAGGGCATTTAGAGAATACACACTAAAAGGTTATCTTTATGGAAATGGGATCTGCTTTTCTTGACATCTCATTATATACCTCATACAATAATAGCTAAATAATAAAATAATAATTGCATACTCCATGTTTGTTACATGATCAAAGAAACAACCTATGAGGAGGGGCAAGTCATAATTTCAAGTTCAGATGTTGTCTCTCTCCCATGTACAATTTGTCTTTAAACAATTCAAAATACCTTATCTAGTTTTGTCTCTGCCTTTTCCTTAATACCATAGAGTCAAGTACACATGGGAAGATATGATGGGGTTTCCTTACAAGTATTATAAAAATTCCAAGAAATTGTCTCTACTACTTTTCCTCATTATTGTCTTGTGTTTTCCTTTTCCTTGAAAGGGGCCAGATTCTTTCTTCACCAACATAGAGATAGAGAAATGGAAGGGGATTATAGTGTTAATGGTGGTAGAGAGATAGATGGCAAAGTTATGAAGACATTTCAAAAGAGCTTTGTTCAAGTTCAGAACATATTGGACCAGAACAGGCTGCTAATCAATGAGATTAATCAGAACCATGAGTCCAAAATCCCTGACAATTTGAGCAGGAATGTTGGTTTAATTAGAGAACTCAACAACAACATCAAGAGAGTGGTTGACTTATATGCACATCTTTCAGGTAATTTCAACAAATCAATGGATGTTTCAACTGCTACACACAAAAGGGGTAGGCCTGTTTAAACTTCAGACCTTTCTTTTTCTTCTCTGATGTCGTAGAGAAGATGAATATTAGATTGTATTATAAACTCTTTAGTACCTACCTCCCCATTTTACAAGAGAAAATAATGACACCCAAATTCTGTTAATGTGTACCTCCAGATCTAATTGAAAGAAGAATGTCTATATCTTCTAGTCTTTCTGCCTTTCTGGGTAAATTCTTGATTATGTCCATAGTTCAAAGTCAACTGACCATAAATAATTTGCGATTGAGGAGTAGTTGTTGTTGTTGTTCTTAAGCCTAATGATATATTGATATTTGATTTGGGTCTTTAGTGTCTTTACAGACTTTCTCTACCACTCTCATTTAATGGAATTTCTTCCTTCATTTCTGCTCAAAGTTTCTTTTCCATATTACCCCAGTTGTGAGAAGTGGAAGTTGTAGTGGCTGGCACTGCTTCTCTATTTCTAAACCATATGATATTCAAAAGTCACAAACTCGATTAATCTAGATTCGCACTCACGTGTAGGTCTATTAAAGGTGTAAAGTGTTCCTTACCAAGATGTTCTCCGTTAAGGATGGTAAGAAATCAAAGCTCCTCTTACGAAAAAAAAGCAAAAATGAAAAAGTTTCAAACTGTTGATGATTTGTATGTGGAGAACTGAGCAGAGTGAAGGAGATGCACCGAAATTCTTTGGGATGAAAAGCAGCTTTAGATTACTTCTTTTTATTTCCCAATCACACAGCACTACAATGAATCTCAAACAGGAAATGATGAGTCTTTTGACCAAAATTTCAGTAAAACTTTTCCCCATATGTTTAAGTTTATTGTTTGTTCCATCCAATGAAATTATCTTGGAGAGCATTAATAGGGAAAGACATAAATAATAAATTTATGGGATGAAATAAATAAATAAAAAACAGCTTGGAAGTTAGTTTAAAGTTTAGAGCACTAGAGTTCCAAGAGAAAGACAGATTATATTATATGAACTGACAAGGGCCCCAAGTGGCCCCTCTTTTAGATGGAACTCAACTTCTACATGCTTATCACCAACTCTGAAGGTGGTCTGATTGATTGTTTAATGTGTTGTATTAATCTTGGATTATCAATTTTATTATTTTATCCTGGGATTACTATTCCACCTTTTAGTAAGTATAAATTATTTTAGTACTATTTTAATTATGAGATAACTTATCCCAGGATTAGTAACCAAATAAAATATTACAAAATTTTTATCCCAAAATTATTTTTGCTTATCAATCATACCAAATGACCCCTAAGGAGTCGCTCGGTTGAGCAGCAATTTATGCACGAATTATAATTCAAGAATTAGTTATGCAAAAAATAAAATTTATCGAACATTTGGTTCTTTATACTAAAAATAGAATATAAAGGGTATGATGATGGTTTTGAGGAAAAGCATACAGAGAGATTTTACTTTTTAGTTTTAATTCATGTATATCTTAATCCATGTATTGTTATACCAAGTTATATTAGGTATAAACTAATATACCAATTGAGGTATCACTTATAGTAGCGATGCAAGTTTCAACATACAAACCAAATAATTATAAAGCAAACAATTAACCAAATTTATACCATGATTATATTATGTTATGCCTCAAAACCAAACGAACACCAAGTTTCTTTCTATTTGTGTTACATTTCGTTATCTCTTTCCTTTGGTATGTACATTCGTAACGGATCCAACCATGGTTCATCGGTTCAATAAAATCTGATGTTTTAAACTCGAACTTTTATATGTATATGAAAAAACAAACATAAATAGAGTTAAATATGTGCAAATTCAATGATGTGACTCATAATGCGGATGTAGACGTGAGACTTGATACACAATGTGAAGATTAGGAATTGAAGATATTCGGGACAAGGTGGGCGTGACTCTCGTTGAGGACAAGATGCGGGAAGCGAGGCTTAGATGGTTCAGATATTTGAAGAGGAGGGACACAGATGCCCTCGTAAGGAGGTGTGAGAGGTTAGAATCACTGGGGCTGAGGAGAGGTAGAGTTAAGCAAAAGAAGTACTGCGTGGAGGTGATTAGGCAGGACATGACGCTGCTTCAGTTTATCGGGAACATGACCCTTGATAGGAGGGTGTAGAGGTCGAAAACTAGAGTAGAGAGGTAATAGATAGTCATGAGCCATGTATTTTCGATTTTAGATTTCAATTCCTACTTCCATTTTCTCTTCCTTAGATTTTCTTGTTATCTTGTTGACGTTACTTTATGTTATCTTGTATTCATTGCATGTTGTTATCTTGTTCTGCTTCTTTTTGCGTCATCTCAACGTAGGGGGTAAGGTCTGCGTATACACCATCCTCCCTAGACCTCACTTGTGGGATTACACTGGATCTACTATTGTCGTTGTAAATAGAGTTAATATAGCTGAAATAGCCTAAATGGAACCTCTACTTATTTCAGTTTGTCATGCCGGTCCCCGTACTTATGATTCTGCTAAGTGAACACTTACACTCATTCAAACCCTGTGTAATAAACACTTATGACTGGAGGTTGTGGGTATGTATAATATAGTCTCCTACGCGTAGGACTCCACCTTATTATTAGTGCAGCATAGGAAAAGAAAAGATAGAAAAATAGCACTTAACCCCCAAACCCAATATTTTCCTCCATTTTACACTTTGCCGATTAGATTAGGGCTTGAAAAATCTCGAACCTTTTCCATCTGCCTCTCTTCTCCGTCGTCGTTGCCAGCATATGCAATCATCAATTGTGTCATCTAAATTTCTGGTGTAAGTTCCTTCATCTATTCTTGAATCATTTGTCTTATTGATCTTCATTTCCCTCTTTGATTTAGGGTTTTTAGGAGTAGGCTGCATTAAATCATATTTTTTGTTTAATTTCTTGAATATATGGGGCTTTGTTGTGTTTCGTTACCTTTTGAAGTATAAAACTCTTTGATTTAGTGTCATGCATGTAATGCCATATTTGGTTATTCTGTTTAGTTTCTAGGTTTTTTTGTAAAATCAAAATTTTATCTTAGATTTATGCATTTTTTTTGTTAAGTTTGTTGGGTCTCGTTCTTGTTAATGGTCCACCAATGTATATATGAATATTATAGGGTATTGTGGGGATAAAAAGGGATCTTGGAAGCTTTTTCACTTAAAAATTTGCCTTTTTGTTGGTTTGTTTATGGAGCTATGTAAAGGTACAACTTTTGACAACCAATATCCATTGATAATGTTGACGGCCAATTTTGACCGTACTTTTTAAAATTAATTGACTTGTACTTAATAATTTACAATAAATATTTTGAGGGTATTTTCTATCAATAATTATCTATTTTTACAAATTAATTAAGTATTAGTATCGAAATTAATCATTAAGTATTAGTAAGATGTAATTACAAATGTACTTACTATTTTAGTATTATTAAGATAATTTTTAAATACTCCATAAAGGTTTTATGATTAATTTAACAAATCACTTCTTAAAATTTTAATCAATTAGGTTACTTCGTTAATAATTCAAAATTAGTGTTGTAATTTAGGACCAAGTATTTCTTAAATAATTAATTACAACAATTAGTAGTATATTTGATATTTATTATGTTTACTATTTTGTTTATTGAAAATGATTAAGTTTAATTAAATTGAGTCAAGAACTCTTACCCCAACAATTTCTCTGAAAATCCCTCAAAATTTCACCTTAAACCAAGCTCTCAAAGTCCCAAAATGAATTATGAAATCAAACCCTCGAATTCCCCTTTTCTGCCCAACGACTTCCACTTCTGCGGCCTATGGGTCACTTCTGCGATGCCGCACCTGCGAAAAAACCATCACAGGTGCGGAAAACACTTAAGTCCCAAAATTCCGCCTCTGCGGACCGTGCCCGCTCCTGCGAAGTATTTCTCCACTTCTGCGAAGGAAGACCGGTCGCCCCTCTTCCGTATCTGTGACAATATCTCCACACATGCGGACGCGCAGATGCGGTCCACTCCTCGCACCTGCGAATCCAGCTGGGCTAGGACATTTTTGTACATGTGCTCCCATCTCGCTTTTACGAGACCGCACCTGTGGTCAATCCCTCCGCAGGTGCGATGACACCGGAACAACCCAACTTCAGCAGAACATTAAGTCCAAAAATGATCCGATTTCAATCCGATTCACACCCGGGGGCCCCGGAACCCCGTCTGAATATACCAACTAGTCCCAAAACACGTAACAGACTTACTCGAGGACAAAAATCACATCAAACAATATGAACTCTACAAATCGCAACCCAAATTCAAGCCTAAGCAATTATGAACGTCTAAATTCCGAAACCAACACTGATTTATACCAAAACAACTCCGATTGATACCAAAATTTGCACACAAGTCATAAACGACGTTATGGACCTATTCCAACTTTCGGAATCAGGATCCGACCCCGATATCAATAAAGTCCACTCTCGATCAAACTTTCTAAATTCCTCCAATTTCTAACTTTCGCCAAATCACGCTGAAATGACCAGCGGACCTCGAAATCAATATACGGGCGCGCTCCTAAGACCAAAATTACCATGAGCTATTGGAACCATCAAAACTCCATTCCGGAGTCATCTTTACATAAGTCAAACTACGGTCAACTCCTACGACTTAACCTTCCAACTTAAGGACTATGTATCCCATTTCACTCCGGAACTCACTCGAAACCAAAATAGAAACCAAAACCCCCGGCAAGTCACATAACCACAATATAACACAAAAGAGGCAATAAATAGGGGATCGGAGCTAATACACTCAAAATGACCTGTCGGGTCGTTATAGATGCAGACGGGTATAAGTTGTGTTACTTTGGAGTCCTAACGGGTAAAAATGGTGTGAGTATTTTGGTGGATATGAAACTTACAGAGTTTGTGGTTGAGGTTAGGTAGGTGAATTATAGGTTAATGTCTATTAAGTTGGTGGTTGGAGAGTGCACCCTAAATGTCGTTAGCGCTTATGCGCCACAAGCGGGCTTGGTTAAGGAGGTTAAGAGGTGCTTTTGGGAGGGGTTGGATGAGATTGTGAATAATATTCCGCCTGCTGAGAGGTTATTTATAGGAGGGGATTTCAATGGACATATTGGGTCTACTGCCGGTGGCTATGGCGAGGTGCATGGAGGCTTCGAATTTGGGGATAGGAACGCATGAGGTACTTTGATGTTGGATTGCTCTAAGGCATTTGAGCTGGTAAATGCGAACTCTAGTTTTTCAAAAGAGGGAGGAGCATTTGGTTACTTTTCAAACTACGGTGGCGAAGACTCAGATTGAATGTCTTCTCCTTAGGAGGTGTGACAAAGGGATATGCAAGGATTGCAAGGTTATCCCGGGTGAGACCCTCGTGATGCAACATAAGATTTTAGTGATGGACGTTGGTATAATGATGAAGAGGAAGAAGGGGACTGCATAAGGACATCCGAGGATCAGGTGGGGAGCCTTGACTAAGCATAAAGCTCAGGAGTTAGAAGGGAGGTTATCTGTTGTGGGAGCCTGGAAGAGTAGTGGGGACGCGAGCGTTATGTGGTCCACGACGGTGGATTGTATAAGGGAAGTGGCAAGAGAGGTGTTGGGACTCTCAACAGGTTACTTTGGCCGGAATAAGGTGACTGGTGGTAGAATGCAGTGGTACAAGGTAAAGTGGAAGCGAAGAAGGCGGCGTACCTTAAGTTAGTAGGGAGCACATGCGAGGAAGAGAGGAGAGCGAACATAGAGAGGTATAAGGTAGCTAGAAGGGAGGCAAAGCTAGCAGTCACGGAGGTTAAGACTACAGTTTTTGGTCATTTGTAGGAGGAACTAGTGGCCAAAGGTGAGGAGAAGAAATTATTCCTGCTGGCCAAGACAAGAGAGAGGGAGGCTCGAGATCTGAACCAAGTGAGGTGCATCAAAGACGAGAATGGTAGAGTATTGATGGGAGAGGCCCAGATTAAGTGGAGATGGCAGGCTTACTTTCATAAACTTCTGAATGAAGAAGGGGATCGGGATATTGTGCTAGGCGAGTTGGGGTATTCTGAGAGTTACCGTGACTTTAGGTACTATAGATGCATAAAGGTTGAGGATGTCATAGGGGCTATGCGTAAGATGAGCAGGGGCAGAGCTACCGGGACAGATAAGATTCATGTAGAATTTTGGACGTGTGTGGGTAGTGCAGGTTTGGAGTGGCTGACTAGGTTGTTTAATGTTATTTTCAGGACGAAAAGGATGCCGGATGAGTAGAGGTGGAGTACGGTGGTTCCGTTGTACAAGAACAAAGGTAATATTCAGAGTTGCAATAACTATAGGGGTATCAAATTACTGAGTCATACCATGAAAATTTTGGTAGAGGGTGATAGAAGCGAGGGTAAGGAGGACAGTATCTATATATGACAACCAGTTCAGGTTCATGCCCGGTCATTCTACTATGGAAGCTATCCACCTTATTAGGAGGTTGGTGGAACAGTATAGGGATAGGAAGAAGGATCTGCACATAGTGTTCATTGATCTGGATAAAGCATATGAAAAGGTTCCTATAGAGGTTTTTTGGATATGTCCAGAGGCTTAAGGTGTGTTGGTTGCTTACATTAGGGCGATTAAGGACATGTACGATAGAGCTAAGTGCAACGACTCGACCGGTCGTTTCGAGCTTTAGCATTCCATTCGGTGGTTTGAGACTTTGAGTAGCTTCATATTATGTATTATGACTTGTGTGTAGGTTGGTTTCGATTTTCGAGCGGTTCGAGATTGATTTGGAAGAATAATTCTCGTTTTAGAAGCTTTAAGTTGGAAGGGTTGATCAAGGTTTGACTTTTGGGTAAACGAACACGGAATCAGGTTTTAATTATTCCAATAAGTTTGTTATGATTATTTTGGACATGTACACAAAATTTGGTTAAATTCTGATGAGTTTTGGATAAGTTTGGGTTGTATGGTGATTATTTTCGACATCGATTTGAGTATAAAGGTTGTCATATTGAGCAAACGGCTTTTGATTCGTGTTTCAACTAAACTATTATATCCGTATAATAATTTTGTAACCATAGCAACTGAAATTATCAAGTTTTGACATCGTATGAGGAATTTATGGTCATTTTACTAAGAATTGGGTTGCCAGATTTTTCAGATTAATTACGAAATTACCACTGAATTCGTATTTAAAAATCTATAGTATTTTCAAATATTGAAACCAACATATTTCCTTTATTATACAGTCAAATAGAGTAATTCAAAAGCCTAGCTCGACTGAAATTTCACTAAAAATCCATTGGAGGCATCAAAAATGAGTTTCGAGATCGTTTGGCACAAGAAACGAGGCAGAATAGCTGGGCATTTTTGGCTATTAATGTTGTTGGAGTTTTTCTCATCTTGAAAGTTTGGGATTGGGAAAATGCAAGGATGTTCTTCAAGTTTCTTCCATGGGGTAAGGTCTAACCATAACCTAAGTATTTCCCTTTGATTCATTCCCTTGGTTTAAGCTTTAATCCATGATTTTAATTGAAAACTCATTTAATTCTTTAAATCATGACCTAGGGTTATTTCCTAAGTTTTAAAAATTTAAAATGAGTTAGAGGCGTTTATTTCCTGATTTCTTTTGGGTTTTGTTCTCCTATATTAGAAGAACAACATATTCGAATTTGGCGAGTTTCGGAGGAGTATTTCGGGAGATATGGGACCCAACTAGTGTGGGTTGGACTCTTAGATTATGAACACCCAAGAGCGATGTTTTGGATTGGTTGAGTCAGTTTTTATTCGTGTAAGCTTGTATTGGTTCGGGCTTCGCTGGGTAAGCTTGGATTCGGAATGCAAAGCAAGCCCAGCGTTGACTTTTGTTGACTTGTTGGAAAAAATGTAAAGATCATAGATTTATTTATTGTAATTGATTTCTCTTGCATTGTTTGATGTTATTAAGTCAATTTTTGTTAGAGTTGAGCCGTGTGGAGGTGAAATTTAGGGAAAAAGCTATTTCAGAGGGTTGAGTTAACCTAGTTGAGGTAAGTAGCTTGCCTAACTTTGTGTGGAGGGACTACCCCTTAGGATTGGTATTGATTGATTCATTTGTGATATGTGAAAGCCGTGTATGTAAGGTGATGAGTAGGTACACGGGTTGTACGTGGTATTTGGCCGGTTTAGGATACTTAGACTATTTTCCATGCTTTAGTTGAAATGCCATACCATGTTCTAAATTCTCTTTGTTAATCTATTCTTGTTTGTGTTAGTCTATCCGTACATGCCTTAATTGACTTATTTAAAACTTGTTCTACATCCTACTTGGTAAATTGCTCTCATGCCTTAGTTGAACTTGATGCCTCTTTTATTGTTACATGCTATCTCTTCATTGTTAATTATCATTATTTGAAGTTATTGTTCGTGTTATCCCCTTCATTCTTGATTATCATTACTTGAAGTTATTGCTCATGTTATCTCTTTCCTTGTTGATTTTCACTATTTGAAGTTATTGTTATACGCTATCTCTTCCATTGTGAGTCATTTTTATTTAATATCGTGGCTATACATTATCTCATTATTGAGTTGTTGGTGTTGAGGTTGTGAAGGATGTTATCATGTTGAGGCGAAATTGTTATTGTTCAAACATCTTCCTTGTTGGGCATTTTACATTCATTATTGTTGATATTCTTGTACCCGTTGTGGTGGAACCATAAGCTAATATTGTGGAAACATTGATTTTATTAATTGTTGGAAAATTATGATATATGGGCACTTGTAGCGCAAGTTGTTATTATGATGTGATATTGACGTGCATGCGGCGGTGTATGGCGTGAGGTTACTGTGCATGAAGCAGTATAAGGTGGGACTTATGTGCGTGTTGCTTGTAAGGGAACTACGTGAAGCCACAGGGCGTCATAAGGTGGGCTAAAGTGCATGTAGCTATTTCAGGAAAACCTTTTTTAAAAACCTATTTCAAATGTAAGGCTCATGCGGCGGTATAAGGAAAGATTGTGATTGAAATTGTGAAATGTGAATATGAGGCAGTACCTCGGTTGTGATTTTCATTATACATTCCATGTTGGGACAACTTGTTTATTTGAACAGTCATTGTTCTTCCTTCAATCATTCGTCCACATTTTGATTATGTTTGGTTATTTGTTGTTATCTTGGTGTTGGAACGATTGTGGTTTCTTGTGTGAGTCATGCATTCTATGTGATTTGTTGTATTGCTTTAACATGCCAATCTGTGCCTCTGTTATAACTTGGTGAATTGATTGTCAATGTGAATTTAATTGTGTGGAGTCACTATATCATATTATGTTGAGTTGTTGGTAACATAATGGTTTAAATAAAAGTATTATTAACATGCTTTATTCGATGTGCCTCTTAAGATAGAACTCGTTATCTCACTCGGTGCCTTATTTTTCTAAATGGTTGTCGCACTTTCACTATAATTGGGTCCTCAAATTGTACTCATCACCCTGTTAGATGTTTACCTTACTTGAAATTGTTATCATATTTTTCTTTAACAAATTCTATGTTTAATTCTTTAATTTAACTTATGTTTTTCTTTGTTTTAAAATGATACTTTTACTTAATTTTATTGATTTCTAACCTAAACCCATCTTATACTCTGTTTCATACAAATTGTATATTATTTTACTTTACTTGATTTCTAAAATAAACTCATTATTTCATTTGATACCTTAACTTATTCAAGATTTTTATTATGTTTTACGATGTCTAAATATACTTTCGTTCATCTAAATTAATATTTATCACGGTTGCAAGGTACATGGTAGCACGTGGGCTTTGCCGTGCGAATGTGATTGTTATTGTGGGCACGAGGTGCCATATGTGTAAGATTTGGAAATTGTGGCTCATGACTTGTGGTTTATGAGGTGAGGTGCCTCGGGGTAATTCTTGTTATAAGTCCATGTGTTGGGAGCAGTTTTATTATTTGAGTTGTCATCCATTTTTTCCTTATTTGAGTTCATTTACATCTCATCGGTGTTCTGATTATGTTGTTTCTTTATTACTCGTTTATTACTTGCTGCCATTTATGTTTTTATTACTTCATTGTTGATTGTAAATCAATAATATTTCCGTTGTTGGTCTTACATTGATGTTCTTTCCATTGTTAGCTTATGTATTTCTTGAATAGGTTTCTATTTCTAGTAGGTGTCTTGACCTGGCCTCGTCACTACTCTACCGAGGTTAGGCTTGATACATACTGGGTACCGTTGTGGTGTACTCATGCTACGCTTCTGCACATTTTTGTGCAGATCCAGGTATTCTGATTGTGTTGTTGAGAGTTGCATCTGCGCAGCAGGAGACTTCAAGGTATACCTGCTTGACGTTCGTAGGCCTGGGAATCACCATCTTACTTCATTATGCTACTATTAAATTATAATTCAAAACAATATTGTGTTTAAAAATTCTAGTGTATTTTAGTAGTGCTTATGACTCCGTACTACTGGTTTTTGGAAATATATAACTGTTGGCCACTTGCGGCTATGTATGTCATTTAATGGTTTATGATAAATGATTAAATAGTTCAATCCTGTTATTAAATCAGTATGTGTTAGGCTTACCTAGTCTTAGAGACTAGGTGCCATCACGACATCCTAAGATGGAAAATTGGAGTCGTGACACTAAGACTCGGGTTAGGATAGTGGGAGGCGACTCTGAGTATGTTTCGGGTTTTTATGGGGTTACACCAAGGATCTGCGCTCAATCTATTCTTATTTGCCCTGGTGATAGACGCACTGACATACCATATTCAAGGGGAGGTGCCATGGTGTATATTATTCACTGACGACATAGTTTTGATAGACGAGACGCAAGGCGGCGTTAATGAGAGGCTAGAGGTTTAGAGATAGGCCCTTGAGTCTAAAGGTTTCAAGTTGAACAGGACTAAGACGGAATACCTTGAGTGCAAGTTTAGTGTCAAGCCGAGAGAAGCGGGCATAGATGTGAGGCTTGGATCATAGGTCATTCCCAAGAGAGGGAGTTTCAAGTACCTTGGGTCGGTTATCCAGGGGGATGGGAAGATCGACGAGGATGTCACACACCGTATAGTGGATGAAATGGAGGTTAGCATCTGGAGTCATGTGTGACAAGAAAGTTCCATCGCTACTCAAAGGTAAGTTCTATAGAGTGGTGGTTTGGCTGACCATGTTGTATGGGGATGAGTGTTGGCTAGTTAAGAACTTACATATCCAGAATATGAAAGTAGCCTAAATGAGGATGTTGATATGGATGTGAGGGTATACTAAAATGGATAATATTAGGAATGAAGATATTCGGGAGAAGGTAGGCGTGGCTCCCAAGGATGACAAGATGCAAGAAGCGAGGCTTAGATGGTTTGGGCACGTACAAAGGAGGAGAACAGATGCTCCGATAAGGAGCTGCGAGTGGTAGGCGTTGGTGGCTACATGTAGAGGCAAAGCGCGGCCTAAGAAGTATTGGGAAGAGGTGATCAGGCGGGATATGGTGAGGCTTCAAATATCCAAGGACATGGCCCTTGATAGGAAGATATGGAGATCGAGCATTAAGGTTGTAAGTTAGGAAGTAGTTGTGCATATTTCTAACTCGTACCAGTGTGAGGATAGTCTGATAGGATTTGGTCTTAGATTACTAGTGGTCAATATTATGGTCACATTACTCTTCCACTTTTATAGTATCGGGCCTTATTTACTGGTTATTATTTTTGCTTTCCATCTATTTACTAGTTCTTATGATGTTATTATTTCTATAGATTTTGTTGATGGTACTGATATATTGTATCTTTTCATCTTCTTGAACTGAGGGTATATCAAAAACAACCTCTCTACTCCCTCGAGGTAGAGGTAAGATCTGCATACACACTATCCTCCCCAAGCCCTACTTGTGAGATTTTACTGGGTTGTTATTGTTGTTGTTGTTGTTGTAGACTATTAGATGCAGGTTAATACTTGGGCTACATTATTGTTTAGACCCATATTTGTGGTGAGCCCACATATAATATATATTCAGTTAGCTTACCGGGTCTAGCCCATTATTAATTGTAGGGACTCATATTGTATTGGACAGAGAATTCATTTCTAATTTATTTTACACTCAGTCACAAATGTCTCTCGAAAATTCTGTCAAATGCTCATGAACCCTAATTATATTCTATCAAATCTAGTGTAGAATTCGACAGTTAATATGATATCAGAGCATAGATTCAGGTTGATTGTCTCATCCTCTTCCAATCGATGTTACCCTCGATAGATTTCGTTGGTGTTTTCGATTCCTACGGTGCTCGCACCGATATGGGGTTTTCGGTGAATTTTTGGTTGTTTTAAGGATTTTCCTTGCTTATCGTTCTTGTTACTCTTCCTCATTATTTCTCCTATTGCGTGATGGTGCTTGGATCGAATTTTGTGAATTTTATTTCGAACTAGGGTTTTGTCGCTAGTTGCTGAGTCGCCAAAATATTGTTCATAAGGCTATTCTCTTTTCTGTTGCAAAAGAGGAGGGTAAATTTGTTCTCTTTATCTCATATCCATTGTATGATTATGTCTCTTTTTGCTAAGAGTTTTGTCAAATGACAAACGATACTCCTGTAGCTACACATTTTCCTTCTACCTATGTTACATCTTGTGTTGTTTTCACGAGGATGACTACACACATTCTTGTCACCCATTACTGGACATCCATCAGATGTGCTGGGAACCTCTTTGGTTTCTAGTCCGTTTGACGGGACCTACTATGACAATTGGAGGAGAAATATTATGGTTGCTCTCTCCATTCGTAATAAACTTGATTTCATTCATAGTACCTCTGTAAGTCCTCCACCGGGATATCCTTTGACACGACAATGGAAATGTTGTAATGATCGTGATCTCATGGTTGATTAACTCTCTATCAAAGAAAATCTCTAATTGTGCAAAATATTCTGAGTCTACCAAGGATATCTGGTGTGAACCGGGGGATAGGTATGGGAAGGTTTATAGTGCTAGAGTATTTGAACTTAAAAAGGAATTAGCACATATTTCTCAAGGGTCATTAGACATAGCTTCTTACTTCAATAAAATTAAATAGTTATGGGATGAAATAGCTTCTTATAAGATCATAGTTTGTACTTTTGGGGGTAAGGCTACTGAGGATGAAGAGAAAAAGGTTTATTAGTTTCTTGTGGGTTTGAATGACACTTACATGCAAACTCGCAGCAACATTTTAATGATGAAACCCCTGCTATCTGTTGGGAATGTATAACATTTTGTTTTCTGATGAGAAGCAGAGATAAGTGTCTTCTGCCTCTCAATTTTCTGCAAACTCTGCCTCTTTTAATGTTGGGACTTCTAAGCCCAATTTTACCTCCAAAAGTTTTTTTGAGGCTCCCAAGTCTTATATCATATGCAGTACTTCAAGAAGCCTAGGCATACCATAGACAAATATTATAAGTTGCATGGGTATCATCTTAGCTTCAAGTTCAGCAAAGGACCACCCCCCCCCCCCTTGCAGA